>CABFVX010001754.1:117659-132996 GCA_902151425.1 Timema shepardi
CCCCCTCCCCCCCCCCCCCCTTCCTATCTTTTTTCATCGATGGACGTTGGTAGTTTTGAATAACCGAAGTAGAAACCCCCTTTCCTCCTTCCTACCATACTCCCCCTTCACGCAAAAGACGAGTGGACAACATAGCACGCCACGTACAGTATATCTCACAAACTCAGAAGAACCTGAGAGAGAGAGATGTATCATTTTGTATTCCTTGTATAACCTCATACTGGCTATAGAGGGAAAAAAAATACTTTTGGAAGGTTAGAGGAAGGGGGATCATTATTTTCGGAGACCCAGAAAATCCGTATCAATATGACAAAGTGCCTTTTCCATGAGCGCTTCCTCTCTCTCTCTCTCTCTACTGGTAATCCCCGATGATAGTAAGTATCATGGGGGTTGGTGGGATCGGGTGGGGATCGGCTAGCAGTCGTGTAATTGGTTCAGCTGGTGTCGACACGTTTAACTCATCAATAGCTCATCAGAGTGGGTAGCCAACCTGCCCCTGGTGTAACCCCTCAGCCCGCAGCTAAATCCCGCCCATCCCTTTCCCCCTTTCATCGGATTTGTTTGCCATCCTCATGCCCCCGGTATTGTAAACTTCAACAGCTACTTTAGCTTGTTATTCCACAAATGGGTTGTATGAAGGGAGAGATGTGAAGGAAATTGTGAAGGTAAGGGAAGAATTGTTGTGAAGAGAAAGATAGGTGATAATCATATCGAGGGAAAGTTGAAAGGGGTTCTTAAAGGTTGAGTGTGGGATTCCCCATCTATCTTTCTAAGTGTACGGATATGTGGGCTGACCAAAACATATGGATACCTTTGAAGGGATGGATATACTTTCGATTTTTTTAAATAGTTTATATTTTATAATTGTTCGGGAGCGATTTTAAATTCTGGACTGTTATATAAAAACTAAAGACCCTATTATTCGGCAATTTGATGAAAAATTATGCAAAAATAGGCTTTTTTCACTACTAATATTGAAAAGAAGACCTTGAGCGACCACTGTATTATATTTTAAATGCGTGGAAAGTCAGGTAAATATCTGGGAATATTGCAATTTGATTATGGAGAATTCCTAGGGAAGAGTAAAGGGTTTTAGCTATCTTATCCAAAATATAATTTTTCTTAAGTTTATGTATATTAATATCTGGTTAGTGAATTCCCAGAATATTTATTTTATAACAATGAGTTATTTTGATATTTATTTAAAATATTTATCAATTCCGATATGGGCTTTTGTCGGAGAAAATTGGATTTTGTTAAAGGGTAAAAATCAGTGTTTTTAGAACCCTATTATTCGTATTATTATTACTTTTTAATAAACTAATTCTAAGGACAATGAGTTATCATTGTTCTCAAATTACCTTTCAAAATACCTACACGTTTTTAAATGGGTTTTCTTACATTCCTAAATAATATAGAGGTTGATATATAACTGCTTCAAAAATGTATAAATAGATAATAGACAATTTTACTCGAGAATTTCAAATTTTCGAAAATGAATTAAAACAATGATGATTAAAAATGATTTCATAAGGAACCTGCGGATTATTGTAAATATGTAAAAATTGGTTGAGTGAGTAAAGTATCCTCGTCAGTCTTATAAATTAAGAGCAATATTATCACCAATCCTCCACTGATAGCAAATGAGTTTGGGACCTACTTTAATTTCGTGTTTAGCTCCGCCTTACCTGTCACACTCTTATCTGTTAATTGAAATTAGTGTGTCCTTGTATCTATGCAACATTACAACCCTTGATGTCACTATTGCTATTTCAAAATTGAATTCATCTAGATGTGCTGGTACGGATAGATATTCAATTCTTATTGTGAAATAATGTGCCAACATTTTTTCAAATGTGTAAAAAACCGATACATTTTTTAGCTATGGACTTAATTTCTCTAAAGTCTAAATAATTTTAGTAAATAGTAATAAACATGGCTTTGTAAAACAATAGATCTACCACCAAGAATTTAGTCGGTTTTCTGTGGCATATTTACCCTCATTTCTCTACTCAAGGTCCGGTTGATGCTGTTTATTTTAACCACAGTAGGGCTTTTGACTTATGTCAATACAGTAATATTCTATCAAAACTTCGTAATTTTGGCTATCTCGCTCATAGAGAATGTCATTGGGCTAAGAAGCTATTTTCATGGTACATAATTTTCTATTAAAATAGAGTCTCAGTCCTCAAATACATTTTCATCCCTTTTAGGTATGCTCCAGGCTTCCAATTTAGGTCCATTTTCAAGATGTATTCGTAGCGGAAACTATAGTTTTGCGAATTTGACTTTTATCTTAAAATTAGATCCAAACTGACATAGTTATTGAAGGCTTTGCTATATCCTTACACATGTGGTCGATTAAATATTGTTTCTTAAATAAGGACTTCAGTTATTAAACAAGATTACTTTTGTTTTAAATTAAACACATACAGCTACCCACCTTTGATATTTTTTTCAGGACTATAAAGTTGACATTTTAGAGTTAATAGAAGTTTTTATTCGAAACATTGTTATTATTCATTGATCTCATGCAACTTTTTCACTCCTAGAAGCTTATATTTTTCACACAACGTGTCATTAATTGTTATTCATCTCAAATTTCAACCTTCAAGCTGGTTGACATTTATGAACAAGCAAAAAGAACTCATAACTTAACTCAACAGCAAAAGTAATAAGGTGACAGTTATAGTTGATCTGCAACTTAAGTAACTTTTTCTGAGAGCTAAAAATAGTTACCTTTATATATTTATAAGGTTAATTATGTGTTCTGCAGCTTCTACTTTTAGTTTCTCTCTCGTAGAGAAAGAAAGTTTTGTGATCGTCAGAGAAAATCGAACTCGAGATCTTTATGGATGTTGACGTTTCATGACCCGCTTAATCCGAAGAAGTGTTTTTTTTTTCAATGCCTTCTGTTTGACTTTCGGCCGAAAGACGAAACCCTTTAAGCCATCGTTCTAAAATTTGGTATTTTGGGTTTTAATAGGGCTCCCCAGAGGAGTTTTTGCATGTATATATCCAACTCTAAAATTAAGGTAGTTTACTTTAGGCAAAAAGAGAAAAAAAAATTTTTAATCAAAATTGTCTTTGATGATTTTGATTAATATTCATGTCCAGACATTGTTTAACATTACAAACAAGATGGCAACTCTCATCTTCCTACGGGAATGACTTTGAGGGTACTTTGCAGAAGCGGAAATTTACGTATTTTAATCATCTCCGTAGCTATTTAAAATGTGAAATAACTTAACATCGCAAAAATATAGGAGTAATAAAAATGAGAATATTGTATTTGAAATATATTTTTGTGAAACCACTAGTATCCTAGCTAGCAGTTTTTTTAATGAAGGTCTAAAATGAGGAATTGTTTGTTATTTTCTTTGGCGGACAGAGTTGTTACTCCTTTCTCTATGTTTCTTAGTTATTATTTATAGAGTTGTGTAAAATCACATATTTCTCGAAATTGAATCTCGAATTTGAATTTCGAATCCGAATCTTAAGTTTTCTTTCAAATATCAAATCCATATTCAAATCTTAGAGTCTTTAAATATGTACATATTTATTTAAACTAAAAATATTTAACATTTAATTTTAAAAAGCTATTTAAGATAACCAACAACTATTTTGTTTGGCATGTCCATTACGTCATTAACAACAAAGATAATTTCTTAGCAAATTTATTATAATAGTAATTTTTGTTTTTTGTAATTTCGTTACTCTCCAAAACACGCATTTCTATGTATTGTTTTGAGCAATTACTTAAAGTTGTAATTTAAAGTCATGGTATTCATAATTGTATTAGGAAAATTTTATTTTTGCCCTTTGGTAGACTCTGATGATCTTTTTTTCATTATGTATCTGTAACAATATGCATTATTTTGATACACATATCTTACAAGTTTTAAGTAAATTCATCAATTTTTCGTTAAAGGAGCGTTAAAATCTGATTTAGAGAATTTCTCATTTTCGGAGCTGGCAGCTAAAGATCGTAAACTTTTATCAATCTTGGCTGCTCTAGATTAATTTTTTAATATTTCCTAGGTTATTCACGCCACGGATAGGCTAAGAGGCTAGTACATTGTGAGAATTTTTTATGAATGGAATTATGTCGTAAGACACTATATAGTTGTGAATTGACGTTGTAACATTATTTTCATTACAAAGTTTGAAAATAACCAAGTTTGAACTTTAAACGTAATATCAGCACGGGTCATTTTTTTTTCTAACAGCAACCTTTTTTTTTACTTTTTTTATTTTTTTTTGTTAGTACCGGAAGAATGTTGTAAGGAATAAAATTCTGTCATGAATTTGCAGTGGCGCAGTCATGGCTCACCTGTGGATTTAGAAGGCGGAAGGAGGGGGGGGGGTGCAATTTTGAGGGGCCCCTTTCAAACAGAAATTAACTTAATTTTGGTGCTTTATTAATGTTTATTTATACAATTATAATAATAAGTTCCAGGAATAGATTTAATCCCAGCAGAGTTAATAAAGGGAGGTAGTGAAATGTTAATAGAAATTCATATAATGCTATGTTCCAAATGGAACCTTGAGGTACTGTCACAAGAATGCAAGGATGGTATTATAATAACCATTTTCAAAAACGGGATAAAACCTAGTGTAATGACTACAGAGGTATTTCACTACTGCCAACATGATGTTAAATTTTATGTAACATAATTTTAATGAGATTGACAACATATGCAGATAAAATTATTGTGGATAATCAGTGTGGATTTCGATGAAAGAGATCAATAACGGATAAGATTTACAATATTCGCTAAATATTAGAAAAAAATTTGGAACACAATTGAAGATACATTACTATGATTAGAAAAAGGCCTGTTATAAAGTTAAAAGAAACTAATTATATGACATTTTATTTATTTTTGTAATACCTGAAGAACATTTTTAAACTTACAAAAATTCGAACTATTTCCACTCAATTCTATCTTCCTTATCTTTCTTCAGTAGTGTAGTAAAATATGGATAGCCAGGATGAAGTTCAAAAAATAAACTTTATTTATTGAACCCTCTTTCAGACGTGTGCGCGTGAGCGAGTTCACGAGGACCGATACATTTATAAACGATTAAGCTCACTAATGCCGCGATGCAGCTCACTTTAACTTGCAAAATAATACAGCTACTTGTCGATATTCTACAATTTACAAACCCGAATAACTAAACATCCAAATACTGTTGTTTTATTCTTTTAGTTTACGAAATTTGGAAATCCCCACATTTCACCAGACACCCCCTCCCCCCCCCCACACACTTTTAAAAATAAAATATTTAACATTAATTTTGTTATTTGGAGAGCTCCTTCTACATTCCTAGCAAATTTAATTTTATAGCCCTTCTAACCGGTTTATTCTACTTAAATGTCTCGCTCTCTCTCCCCTGCCCTTAATCTTCCGTAGTTTCATTTTGAAATCCAAAATGTTCAGACATTTATGCTAGTTATTTGGAATATTCCCTAAATCCACTTGACAAATTTCAGTTTTCTACCACACAAATGTTTTTATGTTTTGGAAATGTTTGTTGTTCCTCTCAGTCACTTACCCAATTCTCTCTATTTTAATTTGGTTTTCTGGAGGTGTCCTGTTATTGGCTTGCTAAATTTAAATTTCCTAACACCCCTAAAAGTGTTATTTAATACATCCATACCCCACCTTTCCTCTTATTTTCCGATATCCAATTCAAAATTTCGAGACTCTTGTGGTTATTTTAAGTGGTCCTTTTAGGTTACCTTCCTTCCGAATTTTAATCTTTACCACAGAAAGAAGCAACTGTTTCTATTAAACTTGGGAATTTTAAATACCGTCCCTCCCTCTACCCTCCTTATTTTCCCAACTACCACTTAAAATACCTTATTTTTTTAAAGAATTATTTTGTTATCTGGAGTTGTCCTACCAACTGCCTGGCAAATTTAGATTTTCTACCATACCTACAAGTTTTTTTTATATTCTCAGCCACTCCTATTTCCCCGTGTCCCATTTCAAAACGTTCTGTTACTGTTTGAATATCTTATTATTTATTTAACATTTATAATTTGGAGGGGTCCTTCCATCCGTTTGTTAAATTTTAATTTTATAGCTCAAGAAGTTTTTTCTAATAATAGCTTCACCATTTCCCAGAGCTTCATTTTGACATCTCCCTTTATTAGCTTTTTCTTGCTATATGAAGCAATCCCTCTACCTTTAATTTTGTCAGCTTATCTAGAAGGGGCTTATCTTTTTAGGACAAATACACACACTTATTTTATGCTTTATATTTATTACTAACAGTTTGACCCGTCCTTCGCACGGCTAAGCAGTACTAAAACTATATCAAATTAGTAATTTCAACAACCAACTACCAACATTTATTAAGTTTCCGCCTGTTCAGTACTGAACTAACTATGGCAATCCAAAATTAATCAATGGAATCGAAGAAATTTAAAATAAATTAAATCTTTGAAACAAAATATTACCTACTCCGCAAAATGAGTGCACAAATGAATGAAATCTATTTACAACAGAATATTTTTCTTGTCACGATCATATGTTAAGTGGAATGAAACAACAAACATATATAAATAATCTTGTTGGAAAAAAAAAGCATAACGGCTTACCAATGAGCGTATATGAAATAATAGACTAATACAGAAGCATATGGATTAAATGGGCATAATGGTTTCCAAAAGCGCATCATGGATCACAAGCAATGTTACCAGAAGTTATTAATTTTCATTATCATGTTGTTCCTGCATTGGCGATAGTTTATTCTTCGATATGTAGTTTTGTAATCACACCGTTATGGATCCCGTTAAAGTTATTCTTTACTTTTTATGGTTTTAATTTTTTTTTGTCTGCCTCTAAAAAATTTAAAACTGTATACTATATTGATATATTGTTCCCATAGCTCGTTTTCCTCCCGCCGACCTAGCCCATTACAAAAAATTTAAGAATAACAAATCTATTTCACCGAAACTATATTAATTAAATATTTAATCGATAGGCCTACTTCAAAGAACACCCAAATCTATTGATCCTTATTCATGTATTATAATAATTTAAAGAAGGGATAGAATAACACCAAGTATTAAGTATAAAACTCTTTCAGACTGAGTCCATTGATCTTAATGTATATATTAAATTTTTTTATCCATTATCTTAAACGGAAACTGAACTATGACCGACTATATAAATTTAATCAATATTCACTCTTTCAGAACATCGTCAATGATCCTTATATAATTTCTAACCTCCGAAAGTAATTCATCACCAGAACTCGGATTTTAACGACCTAAATGTTTAAAAAAAATTACCTATAAAATAACTTTGGAATTTAAAAAAAGTAATCATATTTTCAAATATGACCTAAGAATATGAACAAAGACTCGTAATAAATGCACATTACTAAATAAAACACGTGTTTTACAAATGCAAACTAAAATATATATGTTGGCAATAAAAAGGCTCTGACAACTAAACTCTTGCATTCCACTAAATATATAATTGGTTTGTAAATATTTCCTTCAAAAATAATAACTATCTTCCCAACACAGCCCTCTCCAGCATATAGTCCGTTCACCGTAGGAATTGTTTTCTGAAAGGCCTTTTTCTCTACCATAAATCTATTATATAGCAGGATATTGGTAGGAAAAAAAGACTTTTCAGAGAGTAATTCCTACCGTGAATGGAGTTTAGTTACAATTTCTCACCAGGATGTGCATTTTATAACCATTTATGTATACATTCTCTTTTCACACTGACAACTGATAACTGTACGCTTAAAAATATATGCAATTATTAAATTAAAATGACATTAACAATATATTTATCCAACATATGTATCCTTAAATGACTCAAAAATGCCTTAGATTGTCTAAATATCACTCTAAAAGGACGCAAAACAAAAAATATGAGCTAAAATTACAAAATGAGAAAAAGTTATTTATAAAATATATATTTATACAACCAGGAGATAATGAACATAGTTTATGTACCTATGAGAATGTGATAAAACAAAAAAGAGGACATTACATAAAAATGATCACATATCTTGGAGGAGCTAGGACGAAAGTATATTATGGGCCTAATGTACGGCGTAGGAACGAGAGATGCAACTATAAAAAACATTCACCTTCTTAATCCTTCCACCTGCCCATCTATCATCTAGCTGGCTCAAACTTACCAAACCTTCTCATCGTTGGCAGGACCTTTTCTATGTTGGAACAGGTTCTGAAAGTTTGCCGACCTCCCTCTCTTTTGATGACGTTAAACACAGCTCCAATTTTATGAGGTGAGCTTGTCCCATGTATAATTTTGCAAACTTTGAAAAAGTGAACCCACTCTATTTCTTCATCTTTTTTCAACTTTTGCCTACATCATATTTGCTAAACATTGAATAGTTTGACACTTATCAGAGTCTCAAAACATACGTTGAAACGTAGTTATTGATCAATTGATTAATCGTTCATACCTCTAAAATATATGATCATATTTCTTGAATAAACCTTATGTCAAAATAGATTTAAGTTCTACAAAACGTTTAACATATTTAATCATCACTCATTGTTTTATACATATAATAAATGTAATAATATCGTATTAGAGATATATCATACTTATAGCACATCCTTTACATGTAATACATCTATTCAAAGTTCATTTACCATAGCGTGTATAATATTTAATAATAATCATTCATACACCATGGAAGACATATATTTCATTAATCAAACCATACATCATACGAGACTAGAGTTCTACAATACTTATAACATATTTCATAATTCCTCAACATTTGTTACATATAATTTATGTAATCATTCTTGGTTAGACATATTATACTTATAGCACAGTCATCATTCATCGATATATATTATTTTATACACACATATATATATATGCATATAATACGTTCATTCATAGTTCTTGATCATACCCTAAATAATATGTAATAGCCATTCATACATCATACTTAGAAGACATTTAAACAACATTTATTGATCACACATTTCATACACGATAGGACTGATTACCCTGAGCACATACTGGCAATATTTCTTACTCTATGACTGTCCTATTCCTCCATAACGAATACAAATACTGCCAGTCTCATCCTTAATAATATAATACATAAAAAAAACTTATCTTTCTTGAAGATTATGCATTGTGGGTACATCCTTTCTTATCGTCAATGCCCTTGACACTCTATCATTGAGGTGACCTCCTAGCAATCTTCGATCAACTACCTAGATTTAATAAAACTTCAACAGTCAACATACTTCAAAAGACATTAACATACCTCAACATACTTCAACAAACTTCAACAGAGCTCCACAAATGTAAACATAGTTCATTGTTCATATAATGGATTATATATAAATGGTATTTTTTCAGTAGTCATACTTCACACTTTGAATACATTTGGTCTTCATTCATTGATCACACTCATACTTCATACATGATGGAATCATACCATGTATTATATTTAAACAACAGTAAATCATTATTCGAATATAATCCCTATAGGAATTTGACGATATTATTCATCTTGCATCATACTTATAGCACATTTGATCATTCCTCATTGAAGTGAAACGACATATGATGTATAAATCTAATCAATGAAAAATGACACCATATCATGCAGGTGTGATGTAAATTTTTTATCATTTAAGGACGATCAAATGTTATATAGCCATGATATATGGTTTCAATAAATGAATTATATGCATACGTCGTATATTTATCAAGAATGAATCTCAACTGTGTACCAAGATAAAACATTGTATAGCTATGATGAGTGCTTTCGATCAATTAATTTCAGTAAGTGTAATGCATAACTCTTGCTATTGAGTGATTATCTGATGTTTTATAATATATGCCGTTTGATTACGATTAAAGATCAACTGTAGTGATATAACCAATGGACGATAATTGCGGGTTGAATGCTTTGATCCTTTAAAAAATTCTAGTTGTATGTAACTATAACGTATAGTGGTGATCGAGGAATGATGAGTGGGTTTGATCAATGTTAAATCAGTAGTTAGTAAGATGCGGTGTAAGTATCTACCATAGATGATTCTGTCCAAAAATCTAATATCATACGTTGAGCAAGGTCATATTTCCATTATGTTGGAAGAAAAAGTACGATTCTCAGTGTCATGATGCATAAAGCAAAATGCATAGTAACCCAGACCTTTAGATGTAAGCACCCAAGGTCTTGTAAATTCGTGGTGAGGGATGCGCGTATCAAGGATGCTGGAGAGCAATATCAAAACAACAAGGCATTTTGAGAAAATAGATAGCTTCTTTTCTAACCATTATGACAAGTACATTTTACCATTCTGAGATCAACCTAGGGATAGATTTAATGGTTCTAGTTATTGATATTTATACCAGATGGTACTCTCCGTTTACACTTGAATGCTATCTTATAAGTTTCACCTGTAGATGCATGTTTATTTTTTTAAGTTTGTTATATTGTAAATTTGTTAGAATACATTCATTTATTTATGAATTTGTGTATGTATGTATGATGGTATAAAAATATGTACATATATATACGTTCATGCGTGTATTCTATAGATGTATTGTATGCACGAATTTGTGTCTTGTATTTTATGTATGGTTTGCGTTGAATAGTGTGTATTGTATAAGTATATTGTATCTATGCTTTTTATGTATAACATTTAATCTATTGAATAGATGGATGGATTGATGTATTGTGGTTTGTATGTATAATTACTTTTATGTAAAAATGCTATACACACAGTATTTCTGGTGGTAAGAATGTATGATGGTACGTATATATACAATGGTATGGATGTATAGTAATATATATATATATATATATTTGTGTATGGTATGTATGTACTATGTATGAACATTGCATTAATGAATGAATATTTTTTTATATATGTTGTGTATATATAATGGTTTGTATACATTATGGTATGTATTATAGCTTTAATGATATGATTCACGTTTATATACGTCTATAATTATATATATAAATGCATGTATGTTTTTATATATTTTTACATAATGGTTTGTATTCATGGAAGTATGCATTAGGTATGGTGCATGAATCTAATCATTGAATTATAGTCAACTATTCTATAATCATCAAGACGGATAGAAGTCCGTTAGTAAAAAGTACTTCAACTCAGCGATAACAACTTATACTAGTCTATCTACGCTAAAGAAAATGGCTGCAGCCTCTAAACGCCCATACAGTTTTTATTATTTATACCTATTTCACTTTAAGCGTTAGTTTAAACAATCTTTAACAGTCACTTATCATCATAAATATCGTAAAATGAGAACAGGAACCCTGCTATTCTTTTATATAAAATGTGTGTATGTAAATTATTTATCTCTTCCTATAATTTAATTTTCACAAGTTTGTCAGACCTTAAAATAGTAAGACTATTAGAGATTAAGATGGAAGGAAGACTAGTCAAATAAGCACTTTAAAACCACGGGCTTTTATATACTAATTGGGCTACTCTTTAGTTCCAATGATTAGATTGCAGTAATATGGCGAAATAGGTAGTCTTATGCGTGTCATAACTCATGTTCATCTGAGAAATTGTGGGTGTTAAATACTTGTTTAAGTGTGTTATTATCTAACAACATCTTCTGTAATATTGATGATTAGTAGTAGTAATTTTTACTTCACAGCTGTGTATTATTTCCATTTAAAATTATATCAAAGTGAAAAATAGTTTTCATTGCGCTATGGTAGACACGTCGACTGTAATAATGTGGACTTGCATGCTTAGGTACTAGAGTGAGGTAAGGAGTCCTTGCCAAATAAAATTATTTCCCTTCTTGTCACCAACATCATGGACGCACTGATACGCGCTGTAGTGGAAGAGATTAATTTATTAATCCACTCTTCATTTCTATATTGAATCCAACAAGAACTTTACCAGGCATGATAGATGCGTGATAAGGAGATTTATAATTTGAAACAATAGATTTCTAACGCTAAAGACGATATGGAACAAAAACAAAGGCAAAACAGTGTTCGTGTTTTTGAAATATATACGAGTGCAAGTGAAACCACAGATATGTGTTGAACATAATTCACAACAAACTGAATATTACTCAAATAGGCTTGGACGATATTTACAGAAGTCATCGACCAGGCCCAAAGAACTCTAATTATCCTTCTCCTATAAATGTTAAATTTGTGTCCTACAGAAAGAGCAGTGAGGTGTTTCTATGTATGACAATATCTTAGAGCACAGAAAATAACTATAAAAAGTAGGTTCTACATGAATTAAAAATCTTTTAACTCCACATACCTTATGCTAAGCACACACAAGCTACTCTTTCTCTGTGAATATAATGTACTATTGATTAAAAGTCTTCTTTAAATCCAAGAAAAATATTAATACTTAAGTAAAGTATATATATATTTATTTGAGTCCCTGGTAAAGTGCTGGCCGGGTGTTTGTATATTTGCTACCGGTTTATTTGGAATTTCAGAACTTGTATTAAAACTAAAACACAATTGAGTATAAAACATCCCATGAAACGTGGACAACTTTTCTTGTGCTATTTTCCATGCTAACGTGAAAAGGATAACAGGCTTTTAGCAAATAATAAGATGTTAGAATATATCTTTATATGAAATAACATTTTTAAGCCGTTTCCTATTACCTCGCTTGGCTGCACGCAAAGTATTACCTGTTGGGGCTGGATTGATAAGGTTTAATTGGGAGGGATGTATCTATATTTACGTGGGAGATAGGATGGAAACAATTTAGGAATAAACACCATCGCTACGCTCGGTGGTGAGACAGGCAAACCATACTAGAATAGCATGATATTTATAGCTCGTGAAACCTGATTAATTTAGCAAATAATATAATTTTACATCTATATATAACCACAGAACTTGGAGAATAGTTGGATGTATGTGGATTATTGCAAAGAATGAAGTATTATCGAACAAGGCAAAGATGGCGATATAAAAAAGGGTGTTAACGCCAAAAATGCTTTATGGATGTGAAGCGTGGGTTTGTCAGGAGAAACACAAGAGTAAAGTGAATGTGGTCGGACTAAGATATCTGAGAATTGTATGTGAAAAAACTTGTATGGACAGAGTCGGCAAGTAATGGGTGCTGAAGGAGTGTTGTATGAAAAGGAATCCAATATGCCAATATGAGAGAAGTGTCTTACTTTGGTTTGGTCATGTTGAAAGGATGAGCGTGGATCGAGTGACCAAGTAAATATATGAAGGTAAAGTGTGTGGCTCAAAAGGAAGGGATAGGCCAAATGTTGTAGATCAATGTGTGAAAAACAGAAACATTAAGAGTTTTAATTATAAAAGCGCATGAATGACTCGATGTGTGGATGTTGAAGCAAAGGGAGTATGCAAGGATAGGGATGTGTGGAGAAAATTAGTGAGGATGAATTAGTTACGAAGTTGTTTTTTAAAATATTCATAGTTTCTTGCCTGCCTTTGAAGGGAATGGGGTGATTAGATATGTATGTATGTATGTATATATTAGCGATGTTATCAAACATAAGTGTTTATTTATTTGTTCCAAGGTTTTACTCCGCTTGGAAGGACTGTTTCTATAGACTAAATCTTCTCCTCTATATCTCTTTGACCAATCACACACATTATAATGTAGTGAGCGAAGGTTTGTCTGTTAGCAACAATTTACTTGTAAATTCTTATAAAGTGACCACTACCCATAACCCCCACCCCTGTTAGTAAATATATACACCACTAAGGATACATTTCATATATATTATAAAGATATATAACTTATAATATATTTTATATTATATATTACATATGAAATATTATTACTATTATTTATATAATATATATTTAATACATAAAATATTATATAGGCCATTGTCATATATAATATATATACAATATAAAAAATATCAAATAAATTTACCAAACAAAATCATTTGGGCATCATAAAATGCATTAAAAGACAACCCCTCCGCCATTCTTCCCTCCCTCCTACCCTCCAGTCAAGAAATAATTTTTGGAATTAAAGCCTTCTCCATGGCCAGCCTTGGTCGTAAGCTATGCAATAAGCTTTTCAATTATGTATGAAGTATAGCATACCTCAAAACCTGAGCCAGCAAGCTGCTACCTTACAGCCTCGACGCTCTATACACTTTTATAACCATTTAGTGTAACAACTAGCTTAATAGGCGTCTAGATCCAGGTGATACTTTGGACAAGAATGCATTGAAGAATGCATAACTCAGAAAAAGCCTAAGGCCCCATTTCACGAAACTATCAACTCAAAGTTGAATGCTATGAAACAAAAAATATCATCTCGTGGGGGGTGGGGGTGGCGGGGGGAGCCTAAATTCTGTAAACTGTTAGGGAAGGAGTAAAAGCTGTTTAGGTGGTGGTCCTTGAGTGTTATTCATTCGCTAACTCACCCCCTTTGTCCGAGTGAGGTGAGGATGGTAGACAGCCAGGTATTTATGAATCATTATCTCCCCAAGTAAAGGAAGAAAAGACATAAGTAGCTTGATCTCAAGCGCAGATAAGCTTATTGATTTCCAACTTCCAATGTTCAAACCCGTCTGGAAGCTAATAGTTTAAATGTTGCATCTGTTCTTTTTTGTTGGTACATAACACATTTAACAAAATTTTACTCTAATTATATATTTTTTAATTTAAGCTTTTAATCATCAAACACATTTTACAAGAATTGTTGGTAAATGAAAATACTTTTAAATACTAATACCCGCTTAATTGGCCACATGGATTAAGGCGTAACTCTCGCAATAGATTAGCCTGCCAATGTGGTGAGGTCAGGCCTCGAATCCTGTCAGGTGTACAGAGTGTTGTTTATACTGAACTATTTCCACTCTCCCTTTTACACATTAGAGTAATTTACTAGGTCTACCTACATAGGTGCATAACCCGTACGGGTAGTAGATGCGGTGCTAAAAAAACACTACTCATAAAAATTGTAGACTCGATCAAGAGTTTTATTACTACATTAACTAGTGTAGCCTTTTACCTAAAGAGTTGGCTCAGTTACAGCGAGATCGACTAGTGGGATCATCCTGACACTGGAAATGGGACCTGGTTACAGTCCAGTTTAGCGGGGATATACATTGAACATAGATGTTGAAGGTTCTATGTTTTCTTCACAGATGATTTTCAACTATCAATGTTTTGTAGCGATGTCTAAGAAAGCGATATGTTTATGTGTTTGTTTTAAAAATAGTAATATTTTATTATCAGTTTAAAATACAATTTTTTTAAATTGATACTAGCAGTCCCGCACGGCGTTGCCCGTGAACCACTGTAGTATAATAATTATATAAGCTTGACAACCCCC
>CABFVX010001755.1:0-13204 GCA_902151425.1 Timema shepardi
GTTTCATGGATTACCATTAATTTTAAATAGTATAATTAGTAACAATTCATAAATAATTAATGAAAGAATAATCATACGATATCATTTAATTTTCAGTGGAGTACTGTATTTCAGTAAAAAACAAACAAAACCATAAAAACACTTGTCACTATAAAACTGGGTAAAATCAACTTACTGTGATGCGCGCTCAGAAACCACTAAACAATTCCAACTCATCAGCTGTGACCAGTGCTGCCAATTTGTCAGTTTGGAATTATAACTTACCAAGTGTTGAAAACTGTGGTTTTTTCGGTGGTTTAAATAAGGGATACAACAGGGAAGGAATAAATCAAATCGTAAATAATAAATTAACTAAACTCCCTTATTTGTAGTTGTGTAGACATAATATGTTAGTCTCAAGAGTTTTAACTCAACCAGGTGTATTAAGGTAGTTTTTTCTAAAATGGTTTACCACTCTCTTCAAACGAATGCGAATACATTTCATCAAAATTCTACCTTCCTCATCCCTACCATAAGTGTAAATGTAAGGATGGCACGGGCGCGTAGTAATACATGGTGCAAGTTATTTTATGCGCCGCGTCTTTCTACCCATTCCGGGCTAAACTCATTTAACTACACTAATTTTTCTAAATGGGTTTCCAATCACCCTCCACGCAAATGAGGGTACAATTTCTATAAATTCAATCTTCCTCATCCATTTATTATTAACGTAATTAGTACATATACGTATAACCTTAAAAGTTATTAAGATGCACTGCTAAGAAAATATACACTAATTGAGTTGTAATGAAAAAGGTAGAGTTTAGAGGAAATGTATTAGCATATGCGTAAAGCAAACTTTTTCAACAATAATGCCACGAAGGGTCAGAAGCTGTGCCACGGAGATTTGGGAGGAGATCAAAAATAAGTTAAAGCAAAGTTTGAGAAATAAACAAATATTTTTAAATCCATGAGCAACATTATTTTTAAAAATAGCACAATTATTAGAATTGTTATTATTGTTCTTTTAACTTAATCTTAAATATAAGTTTTTGAAATTATAAAAATCCCCTTTAAAAAAACTGATGGGGCGCCTTGTTGAGTGGGCCGTGAGTTGAAAATGGTTGAAAAGCACTGGCGTAGAGGAAGAGTGGGAAACTATTTAAATCACAGGCGAGCAAGACTAGATGAGCTGGACGTTCATTCCGCATGGACACCCGTGCAGGTAAACTCTTTTAACTAAAATGATCAAGACTTAGCCCAGCGCTTTATTCACCATAAGGTTGCACTTGGAGCAATTTTCATACTACTAGAATGTTAGGAAAATAAAAATATCAGAGTTAAAGCAAAAAATGCTAAATTATCTATTATTGATATCGCTTTTGCGTAGTCATAATGTGCCATAACAATTATATTCGAATCATGGTTTAAAGTTTCTCTCTTTCTTTAAGTATAAAAGATCGCTAAACATCCCTTAACTTTGGCTTTATAGTTATTTTTAATGACCATTTTATGAGAATAAAAAGTGTTTTATAAAGCTAACTATGGTATTTAGACTGCTCTTTCTGGAAAAACTTATTTATAAATTAGCGGATAAATTAACTAACAAAATAACTTGACTCTAGAACAAACATAACATCCAGTTTTCAGCCCGTTAATATATCAATGTGGATAAGATTATTATTATTATTATTATTATCACCGCGTCTTACTACCCGTTCGGGTTATGCGCACTTACGCTAATATGTAATGGTAGGGTGATTGTGAGATGGAATGGAGGACCTACAGTTTAACGTGGAATCCGAACCACGGTGGAGCCCGGCATTCCCCACATTCACAAGATGTCTTGTCAGAGGTGAAAGAAGGGTTTGGTAATCAGATAAATCTGTGCCGGGACCGAGGCTTGAACCCCGGCCGCCAGCATAGAAGTCTGACACCTTACCCCGATACCACCAGGTCACCTACAATGTGGATAAGAAAACGTATATTTAACCAATGGTAGAAGTTAAGTTCATGCCGGGAATCAAACCAAAGACCCTTAGCTTAATAAAGAGAGAAATAAATTACTGAAAAAAGAGTCCTGGTCCCTAATTAGATCCCAGGGCCTAATTATCTAAGCCAGTGTGGTCCAACTTTTTATGACTTGAGGGCTGATCTGCATAATGCAGCAAACATAGTGGGCGACGAGATAACAATTATGCATATCAGTAGGTTACTACACCATTTTATATCACGTATTAAAAAAAACGTAATAGTTGGTGGTCCGGAAGAAATCGGGTCAGGTAAACAATTATAACCAAACTAAACCAAGAGTTTTAATTAACTCTAGTAGGTGACCTGGCGGTCTAGGGGTAAAGTGTCAGACTTCTATGCTGGCGGCCGGGGTTCAATCCTCGGTACCGGCAAAGATTTATCTGATTACCAAACCCTTCCTTCACCTCTGACAAGACATCTTGTGAATGTGAGGAATGCCAGGTCTCCACCGTGGTTCGGATTCCACGTTAAACTGTAGGTCCTCCATTTCATCTCACAATCACCCTACCATTACACATTAGCGTAAGTGCGTACAACCCGAACGGGTAGTAAGACGCGGTGCTAATTATAATAATAATAATAATAATAATAATAATAATAAATCATATTTAGCACCGCGTCTTAATACCCGTTCGGGTTATACGCTTAATAATAATAATAGTAATAATAATAGTGGAAATTCACCAGAATTTGCTTAGAGGATAAGTGGGTAGCCATTTGGGAATAAACACCACTAGTACGAGATTCAAACCCCAAAATCTGAGTCACTGGACAGCAAGACTGAATGAGCTAGAAACCTAGTCAGCGCGCCAACCGATGAGGATCTTAATTCTTGTCAGTATTTTTATGTACTCGTATTTTGGGAAAACCGAGCATGTAAAAATCTTAGCATTTGTATCATGTAATGTACATGTGTGTGTGTGTGTGTTTCCTTTATAGAATTTGAACAAAATAAAAATCTTACCCGAGCTTGATACACATATATATATATATATGTGTGTGTGTGTATGTGTGTGTGTGTGTGTGTGTGTGTGTGTGTGAATAGTGATGCAAATACTGAACCCGGGTCGACGGTTCAATCACAAATTTTTATTTCAATAATTTCCGCCAATAAATCTTATGGAAACATTAATTTTTTTAAATCCAAAAATGGAGCCAATAATACAAGAAATGCAAAATTGTATTCACGAGTAACTTTTGGACTGCTTATTCAGCTAATCTATAAGAAACATAGTATCAAAAAAAAGCTCCAAACATTGTTTTATTCATTTAAAGTTGCGCAAGCTAGGATAGAGAGATTTAGTTTGTGAGGTCGGTAGCGCAATGAAAATATGTTAGTATATTCCTATGACCAATAGTCCTCTTATGCATATAAAGTTAATATAGTTTATCTCTGTAGTATAAAACACAATATTGAATAAGATGTATTTTCTTTATTATAAAATCCAGTAGAGTGAAAAATACATTTTAAAGAAATCAAATTTAATGAATACTATTTTCAGGGTGTCTACAAGACATATTTTACAAAATTCCCTGACTTTTCCAGGTTTCCCAGGCAACATTTTTCAATTTTCCAAGACTACTTTTTTCCAGTTTTAATGGTGGATGATGACTTGTTTATTTATTATTGATCACATATTAAAAAAAGTTTGTATCTACTAAACATAAACAGTTTATCAGTTATTTAAAAAATTCAAATGTTATTTTATTTAGGTATAATTAACATTTTTTTAAGTGTTTAGTTGCAAAGTTAATGGGATTTTTAGACATATTTTTAAATTCCCTGACTTTTCCTTATTTTTAGTTAAATTCCCTCACATTTCCCCGTTTTCCCTGTCACCCAAAAATTCCCTGACTTTTCCAGATATCCCTGTTTTTCCCTCTCTGTAGCCACCATTTATGTTATCTTAATCTATCCCACAAGGAGTTCTATATACAATCTAGTAAAATGAGGACATTTTAAAAACATAATAAAGACAGAGATTGATATCTGTATTACATTAAAAAATAAAATAAAGGGTCCTTAGCTAAAATCTCTCAGGAAAATGTGGACATTTAATCTGAAAAGCTATAAGGGACAAGACGTTTCCGAGAGAAAACTTGATTATAGGTTTAAGTAAGTTGCACGTAGTAAAGTTAATTATGACTTCGAAGCACCAGTTACGAAATTGTAGAATACTCAAGTGGATGGGTGATAGCTTATTTGCAGATCTTTTTTTAAATACCAATCTGAGTAAAACCATATTTTTATTCTGCTCTCAGTGTGTAACCAATTTCTCCTCTATGGTCCTAATTAGGTATTCAGTGATATTGTCGGAAGGACCTTAATGTGACACTTTATTACGAAAATGTATTTTAGAGTAAAAATATTTTATTTCATATAGTCATAAGTCAAATCAGTTGTCTATTTTGGCAAGTTTAAGATAAGTACGTAGAACTTTTGTCAATTTTACTGACAATATATTCACTTTTTGTATTTTATTTAAAGTTCTTCCTATAGTTAATAGTGATCCGACTATTTTCTTAGGATCTACCAGATATACAATAACTTTTATGGTGACCTGGCGGTCTAGGGGTAAGGTGTCAGATTTCTATGCTGGCGGCCGGGGTTCAATCCTCGGTCCCGGCACAGATTTATCTGATTACCAAACCCTTCCTTCGCCTCTGACAAGACATCTTGTGAATGTGGGGAATGCCAGGCCTCCACCGTGGTTCGGATTCCACGTTAAACTGTAGGTCCTTCATTTCATTTCACAATCACCCTACCATTACACATTAGCGTAAGTGCGTATAACCCGAATGGGTAGTAAGACGCGGTGCTCATAATAATAACAACAACTTTTATTTTTGCATTACTTCAACTAAGTATTTACTTATTTTGTACTAATTATTGATAGTTATCTAATGTATTTTACTTGTGTAAAGAGATTAAAAAAGTAAGAATGTGTGTAACCCTACATATAAGTTTAACAATCCACCCACCATAAATCTCTGCGAGTAAAAACCGATCAACCAGACGTTCCGTGGATGTAACGGAACAACTATTAACTGAATCGAACAAATATGTTGACTCATACACATTCTAGAGTAACCACATCATCTTGTGGTCACTGACTCATTACCACATGATAAAATAAGTGTCATTGTTGGTTAATGATCACAAAGCAAAATAAATCTTATTTCGATTTATGGCCAGAGTCATTTTTATCTCCAACATGTTATAGCGTCTAAGAAACCACCAGAACGGGCATCCCCCTTTTTAGAACAGTGGTCTGCATTCTGTGGTCCACAGACCACCAGTGAACAGGAGTGGATTGGAAGAGTAAATTGAGTAGTCGTGGAGCTTCTTT
Organism: Timema shepardi; assembly: GCA_902151425.1. Taxonomy (NCBI): domain Eukaryota; kingdom Metazoa; phylum Arthropoda; class Insecta; order Phasmatodea; family Timematidae; genus Timema; species Timema shepardi. The sequence continues at coordinate 5,364 of CABFVX010001755.1, forward strand.
AAAACCGCCATGAATCATGCAATGTGATGTAGCTCAGAATTTACTATCTCAATGTGATGTAGCTCAGAGTTTACTATCTCAATGTGATGTAGCTCAGAGTTTACTATCTCAATGTGATGTAGCTCAGAATTTACTATCTCGATGTGATGTGGCTCAAAAATTACTATCTCAATGGGATGTAGCTCAGAATTTACTATCTCAATGTGATGTAGCTCAGAATTTACTATCTCAATGTGATGTAGCTCAGAATTTACTATCTCAAATGTGATATAGCTCAGAATTTATTATCTCAATGTGATGTAGCTCAGAATTTACTATCTCAATGTGATGTAGCTCAGAATTTACTATCTCGATGTGATGTGGCTTCCTCTAGAATGGCCGTAGCAAGAAGTGTTATGTTTGTTTGCTTGGGATTTTGCTGAAGGCCACGAGTTTGGACATTTGTTTGGTTTGTGAGAGGTAATTTGTATATTTTGTTTTTTTCACTATTATATTTATAGGAGCTTAGCTTAAAACGGTCTTTATTATTAGCACCACGTCTTACTACCCGTTCGGGTTATACGCACTTACGCTAATGTGTAATGGTAGGGTGATTGTGAGATGAAATGAAGGACCTACAGTTTAACGTGGGATCCGAACCACGGTGGAGGCCTGACATTTCCCACATTCACAAGATGTCTTGTCAGAGGTGAAGGAAGGGTTTGGTAATCAGATAAATCTATGCCGGGACCGAGGATTGAACCCTAGCCCCCAGCACAGAAGTCTGACACCTTACTCCTAGACCGCCAGGTCACCATAAAACGGTCTTCCAAGCGCCTGAGACTACACTGATTCAGAATTAAGAATCAGTCGTAACTAACCAGTTTTTTTGCCCTAAGTAGATAGGCTACTAAGCTTTCGACTCCACCAGAATTAAAATCAAAATCTCAGTGGAAGCTGTAAATTGTCTGAAATGTAATGCTTTAATAATCATACCAACAGCTGGATATTTTTAGTTATTGCACTTAGTAGAATGAAACAACGTTATCATCAACAAATAATTACTAACATATGTTATATATTCCATTCACGGTAGGAATTACTCTCTGAAAGGTCTTTTTTCCTACCAATATCCTACTATATAGTAGATTTATGGTAGGGAAAAAGACCTTTCAGAAGTCAATTCCTACCGTGAATGGATTTTATGTAGGTACGCATTAATGATAGTGTGTCGGGTTTTCGAAACTTAGAATTTGGCCTATTTTTATTATATATACAATATATACTATTTATTATAATATATATACAATATATTATATATTATTATTTTATATATAATAAAGATAAGCCAATTTCTATGTTTCTAAAAGCAGACACACTATCATTAATGCGTACCTACATATAATTTATGTTAGTAATTGTTTGTTGATGATAGCGTTGTTTCATTCTACTAAGTACAATAACTAAAAATATCCAGCTGTTGGTATGATTATTAAAGCATTACATTTCAGACAATTTACAGCTTCCACTGAGATTTTGATTTTAATTCTGGTGGAGTATATAAACAGACAAATGAGTTAGTCGCCATGTGTTAATTTGTCACGCAAAAATCACTAAACCAAATAGGCTAGAATTTCACATGCACATGAATCTGACCCTCAGTTAACCTATAAACGTATTAGAGTCTACATCCGCCATTTTGTTGCAGGATGACAGCTACAAACCTTACATTTTGGCCTTTTTATCAGCTTCTGCTTATCGGATATTCCTTGGACAGGAATTTTAAATATTCTTATCTATTAGCTAAATATTATACATTATAGATGTAAATTGGAGATGAACATTTTGAAAGAAAAACTCATAAGCATAAATGAGCTGGTAGCTTTCTGCTACGCTCACGCAAATAACTATATAACAAATAACGCAAATAAGCCGATTGCGCTTCAATTTTCCTCGGACAAAATTTGGACGTACAGTTAACACAATGAATAAATAAATTTTATGACCACCATTTTGTTTCAAGATGGTGGATACAAAATTCTACTTTTTGAAATTTTCTCAGCTTCTGCTTATTGGATTTTCCTTGTACCAAACTTGAAATGTTCCTAGCTATAGATACGAGACGGTGGATATATTTTAAACGTGATGGCCATCTTGAAAGAAAATATAATACATACAAATGAGTTTTACTTTTTCGCGCGCAAAAAAAAAAAGTCTGGAGAGTGGGGAGCTGAATATGTAAATATTAATACATTTAATGAAATTAAAAAGGTACCTAAATTAGTAACTCATAAACGGGAGGGCCAGCAAACTGTGGTGATTTCTAAAAAATTATAAAATTATAGAAAGTATCTATAGCGCTCAACAAGAAACGACAGAACAATTAAAATAATCTACAACATCTGACGTATCGAGGTTAATCGTTATGCTCTATGACTAGCTATGATGTTCCTTTTTTTACTTTCTCATTTCAAAATGGAGTATTTCTGTTACTGTGATTATTATTTCATCTATACTATTTGGTGAAATGGGATACGCTTTTCTTTTCATCATGTTTCTATAACAATGTATATTATTTTGTCTAACTAAGATATCTTAGGCAGAGATTGCGTTGTTTGTGTCTGTGGCAGTTAAAAAGAACGGGTTGTATTGATAGATAAATTATAAATTGCTGTTCGCTATCATGCCAATTAAAACAAGCACTTTTTTTTTAGCATATTTCGTTTTCAATTCGTTTATCTAACAATGTCAACTTTAGTGTTTTTTCCACCCGATTAATGTCTACTTAGTATTAGAGTGATCTATTAAATATATTCGAATCGTACTTATTTTATTATTTTTTGATTAAAGGAATGAGAAAGTCTGTGTGGTGCACCATAAGTTTATTTCCTTTTGCAATAAACACACACACACATATATATATATATATATACATACACTACAATGCCCAGAAAAAACCAGTATTTCTGGACTGTCTGCTAAAGCCAATGCCTTTTGATATGATCCTCAGATTGATTATTACATACACGCCTTGATTCAAATTGGATAAAAATGGATACGAGTGCAGGTATTGTGGCGCACTCAAATTGAAAGGTGAGGCTGTAGGAATCAGTGCTTCAAGGTTCCTGGCTGAAAACATTTGTTTATATACGTGTCAGAGGGAGAGGCGGTCCATATTGGGTACAAATACGTATTAAAATGTTAAGTTCAAATAAACAGCTTGCAAATACAATAATAATAATATTTAGCACCACGTCTTACTACCCGTTCAGGTTATACGCTTTAAGTACTAATTACACTGATGGATTAGGAATTGGGAAGGTTTAATCAGAGAAAGTGAACCCGCATTTGCGTAGAGAGAGAGAGTGGAAAACCATTTAGGGAAAACCAACTCCAGTTCACCCGACCGAGATTCGAACCTCGATCTCCCCGTCCTCAGCAGTAGAGCTCAACACGACAAGCACGTTAGCCAACTACGCCACCGAGGCGGGTTTGCAAATACAAAAAATCTGAAATAATATGCGAGTAGTTCAAAGAAACAGCTTCATTATTTATTTTTGTATATTTTCTGTTGTACTTAACTAGATTTTAATCTAACAAGGGTGGTATATTAGCGCAACATGACCTTGAAACCGTGAACTACTTTCAGGTCAATTGAATGTTATTTATAGTCCTGGGTCACAACAAACATACACCAGACCCTCATCCTACAGGTTAAAATGGCTGCGCTCCATAATAGAGTCCTTAAACACGGGGATAGCTAAGGCCTTCAAGGGGCATTTTAAATAAAAACAAACTTTAAACACGGTTTCACTAGAGAGAGGATTCATATATCCATCTCGAGTCAATCGGGCGGCTTCCACAAAGCTAGGTTTAGGTAATGACCCAACACACTCTTCGCACAATCCTACCTAACAAATTACCCAGTCTGCCCATCACAATTACACTTATTCCTATATGACTAACATGTTAAAAGTGAGTCATTTAACAACTGCACATGTGGAAATGCTTTTTTCACTGAGCATTGACACTAACGAACCCCGGTGTTGATGGACTAAACCTGACTCAAGGAACGCAGCGAAACTTCCATGAGGCTGAGAATGGTCCATGAACTAGTTTTATCCCAATAATGTGTATTTATTTGGGACTCAGCCCTGCGGGCCTATCCCCGAGATGTTTCGAGTTGATTCCATTGCGAGATTGGTCGTTCACGTGACACAATCTCGAAACTTTTTCTATTTAGCTATTCTTGAAAAAAATTTCGTTACGGATTGAGATTTTTTCATTCGGATAGATCTCACTGCGGTTCTACCTCTCGGAATCGTCAATATCGCAACAGATAGTTCGAAAATATTTGTTGTTGGACAAAATGTAAAATGGCGTAAACATAGCCTTACTATTTGATAATAAGAGAACTTGAAGAATTTGAAAATGAATTTAATAGAATGCCACGTATATTTCGTGAACGCGAAGACGCTTTTGAGCTGAGTGATAAGAAATTTATTAATTTGTTCAGGCTTAATAAACGGTTTTATTCAAATAGAAAGGCATTCCATCCATATGCTGTATGTTATTTAATTTTGGCTTTTTATGTACCTATTAAAGTTATTAAGATATATCATACATGATGTAATAAGTTATACTAGTAATAGCTTTTTATTTAATCATTTAGCGAAACAAAGAAACATACATAAAGTGTAATCTGCTTTTGCTCTTTGCTTATTCTCTTCCAATCCAATTTTATTTAGACTTTATCGAGCTAACCTTAACCAACAAAAAATAAAACCGAGATAAAACGAAGATGTCGAAGACAACATTTTTGTTATTCTATTGTTTAAATGGCTGAAGGGTGCGTTCACACAGCTATAAAGTAAATCTCAAATCACAATTTTTGACACCGGAAGTTCGGAATTTTTCGCTTAATACGAAATTAGAAGACTCAACACGAATTGCGAGATTATTAACTCAGGAATGGCTACTTTACGGATATGAAATTACGAGTTCGAGTTGAACATGGCGAGATTCACCGTAGTAAGATAAACTCGCAACATCTCCGGGATAGGCCCACTGGTGCCAGTTTGGTGGCATGTCATGTCGAGACAGGGCTAGGTGGATGACGTCAGCTTATATTTTGGATGTTCGACCAAAAGGGGAACAAAATTTCGCAATAGAGGTGCATGTTTGACCCAAAAGTGGAGAGGATTGCGCAAAAGGGATGCGTGATGACCAAAAAGGGGAAAGAATTGAGCCAAAAGGGGGTGAATCGACTAGAAGGGTACATGTTTAGGGGTACTTAACGATCAATTGGAGAACATAATTGCGCAAGTGGGGTGTATGTTGACAAAAAAGGGGGAACAAAGTTGAGCAAAAGTGGGTTCGCATCGATCAAATGGTTTGCGTTTCGAGGTACGTTTTATCCTAAAGGGGAACAGAAATGGGCAAGAGGGATGTGTGTCAACCAAAAATGGGAACATGGATGCGTGTTCAAGGTGTACGGGCTTTTCTCGCAGTGACTGAGCTTTTTGTCAGCTTTCTCCTACCCAAAATATCAAAGCCCTGATGACGCACCCACCAAAGGTAGATAGATATCTTATTGCCAAATATCGGTATAAATAAACATAAATTAACATATTTTAGAAAAACAACATTAATTATTAATTACCATGTAAAATAGGCTTAATCTAATAAATACTTTTGCTCAAATTAATATAATAGTGCTGCAGTGAAAACGTCCAATTTATTAGGAGATTATAAACTAGCCTAAACATATGTTTCCTCATTGAGCCGATTGGCACACTAAGTCAGAGGTCACCTTCACAGTTAGCTGTTGGTACACTTCCAGGGAGATCTTTTCAATAAATTGAAATTGCATTTCTTCCTTAACACTCACATCAGTGGTCGCATAGTCTTTAAAATGTTGATTTTCTCGTGAAGGAGAGGTTTGGAGTTTTAACCTCGGTACAACATGCAAAGAGTTGCGTTTTCTAAATAATTTCCCCATTTTCCATCAACGCAAATCTATCATAAGAATAGCAGTGATCAGTGGCAGATCATAAATATTATTTTGGAGGATTTTGAAGGATTAAACATGATATTTTGGCTCATAAATGTTTACAAATAGCTACACTATTGTAACCAGCAATTTTTTAGTGAGTCAAATCCTGGACCTTTGGCTTTCATCATGGAGCTAACCAAGACAATTCAGTGCAACTGATATACCATAAGGTTTTTCAAGCACGATTTTGACTGCACACACTACAGTTATTCGAAACATGTTGAAGCACTAGAAGGATCTTTAGGTTTAACATACATATTTGATTAGTTTTCAATTATGCAATTAGGCTTATGTAATCTTAAAACATCAAATGATTATCATTTTCAGTTCTGCCACACACCATTTTTTTAAATAATTAAGACCAGTACCGGTGGTCACGCTCTATAAAGTAGTCCATCCCTTAGTTTATATATGTTTAAAGTGGGGTTTTACAGCGAGAAGAGCTCCTAGATATACTTTAACGTATTCATATATCAAGTCATATGGTCTAGAGCTATCACTTTTTATATATATTATCAATAACACTAATAAATAGTAAAATATTATTGTCAACCAAAAGATCAAGTTGCACTCATGTACCTCCCAGCTACTACACTACTATATTTCTTGTCTCAACATGTCAAGCTGCCAAACTGGCGCCAAGGATGAGTTATATAGTTTATAAATAGTCTCCAAAGGGCCTGAAAGTAGGTCAAAGGTAGTCTACTAGTTTGTAATACAAACGCTTCATTCAGAGAAAATAATTCTAATAAAATATTAAATAAAAGAGAATAAACTCAATTTCATACTTAACATTTTCAGTTCTGCCCCCTATGTTTAGAACAAAAGTCGGATTCAGCCAAAAGGTTAAATTTTATTCTAAACTAAATAAAGGCTAACGCAACTGAACATCTAATGCCGGTCTAAAATTCTTAATTATATCTTATAGCAATCCAGTTTCATAGTCAAATTTAGTACGCCTCAAGTGCGGCGCTACACTAAATACATGACAACACTTACCTAAACTCGAATGGAATGGGCCGTTCTCGCATAGGAAACTGGCCCATTCCATTCTGGTTTAGGTAGGTGTCATCTTGTATTTAGTGTAGCGCCGCACTTGAGATGTGCTAAATTTGACTATGAAACTGGCCCTTATATTTAAGCTTGATTCACACGTCCACCATCAAGTCAGCTTGGTGACTAAATCGAAACGCACAGGGAAAGGAAACATTAAATGCCGGTTCCTAACCATTTAAACATTACCGACAAAATGTATCTCTTACTGTCAAAGGGGAAATCCACATTTCACCAAAGATTAATTGTTCATCCATACCTAGAATTGAAGCTAGGAACCTTAGCTTCGTAGCTTACCGACTAAGCTAAGGTGTCAAAAAGAGATAGATAAAAGTTGTCATGTTATATGTAAATATTTAGAGGAGATGGAAAATCATTGTAGGAATATGATAAAACTTGCAGATGGTATAAGGAGCAATATACAGATATAAGACTTATTATGATAAGTTTCAGATATTTCCAAAGATGAGATTTAGAGTTCATCAAGCACGGTAACCAGGCACTGGCACTATCAGTTATCAAAGTGCGTATAGCCCGAACGGGTAGTAAGACGCGGTGCTAATAATAATAAGTTATCAAAGTATGTTAAAATATGATGTCTTCCTAGAGCCATATCCACTATACAGAATGTTTGTGAGTAGCACCAACAACAAACGCTAGGAGTAAATGGGGGGGGGGGGGCCGCAAAACGACCCGTTTTGACATAGGGGCGGGGGGCCGGGGGGGCTGGAGGGCGAACCAATAAGATTTTCTG
>CABFVX010001755.1:13385-30011 GCA_902151425.1 Timema shepardi
TTTTTGGACTAACGTTTTGTCAAAGGGGGAGAACCAGTATGGTGCAGCGATGATATAGGCTTTCCAAGGTTAAAAAAATCATTCCAAACATATTTTGTGTTCGAAAAATTACATTTGGAGTTCAACTCCACTTTAACACTAGGTTAACTATGTTTTCCCTGAAAGGTATCTGTATTCACTTGATGGGCTACACTTTGACCTTCTTAAGGTGGATGGAAAGGGACGAAAGAAAAGGTAAGTATTTTTGCAGTTTGATAGTAATTAATTTGTTTTGGCAAAATAAATCAAACCATGCTTCAGTACAAACAAAGTATTTAATTTTATTTACATGGTGATATAAAGAATTGTAGAATATCTGTCCTGAGCATAGCGGCATTAACTAACAAACTTTTTAAATTAAGAGAAAAAGTTGTCATTAAATTCCAGGACACTCTTGACAGATATTCAAGAAAGGCTTAGGTCACTATGTAAAGAAAATTAAACCAAATGTTTCTATTGGAGAAATAATTATTTATTTTAACGAAACAAATTGCTACAAAAACAGCAAAAATACTGACCTTTGCTCTTGTCCCCTTCAATTCCACCTTAAAGTTCCAAAGTGGAACGGAGCTGTGTAAGGTGTACCTCCTGCCTTAGAGGGAAGCGAGAAAGAATCTGTAGACGACGTGTTTAGATCAAGATAGTGTTAACTTTACAAAGAACAGATTTTTGTTCGGTTCTCGATTTACAGCAGTATGTCATTCGTAATCACCAGAATATGTCTACCGGTTCCTTTCTCCTTTATCCCATCTATTCGACCATTGTCAAACATTCAAAACTCGAACACACAATTTTTGGTTGTCGTAGGCACGGAATGGTTTCATCCACTCATTCCTTTAGCGACAAAAAACGCTATCTAACCGAGTTTTTTTTCAGTATTAAGTATGTTAATGCATTTTTAAGAGCCCATCTCAAGTTTAATTAACCGGGAAACGAGTTTATGCTTGAACCAGAAAACATATCGAGTTTGTGATTTCCAAAATTCTTAATTTGACAACAACGAACTTAGTATCAGTTTAATAGTGTTTTCATTTAAAAAATAATGTTTTTAAAATTCATTGTCATTCTTATTTAAATATAATAAATCGGTTTCATTGGCACCGCGTCTTACTACCCGTCCGGGTTACATGCACTTACGCTAATGTGTAATGGTAGGGTGATTGTGAGATGAAATGGAGGACCTACAGTTTAACGTGGAATCCGAAATAACGTGGAATCCGAACCACGGTGGAGGCCTGGCGTTCCCCACATTCACAAGATGTCTTGTCAGAGGTGAAAGAAGGGTTTGGTAATCAGATAAATTTATGCCGGGACCGAGGATTGAAAGGTAGAAATCAAAAATAATTGCACCTCGAAACGACATATGATTCCACTGATTCTTAATTCACATTAGAGAGTAGGCCATTAGGAACGCGTATCACCCCCTGGGCAGCAGGTGTATTATTATATAATAAATTTTAGGTACTTACATTCGAACCAAGTGTCTCATCCAAGTTTGAGAGACTATTTTTTTCAGTACTTCCCAACTGAATTAAAAAATATATAATAATTTTAAACCCACTTCGGTGGCCGAATGTCTTAAAGCGTCACTCTCGTATTAGACTAGACTGCCGATGACATGGAGATCGGGGTTCGAATCCCAGTTGGGTGTATTGAGTGTAAATTTTCCAAAATTGTTCCCCATTCTTCTTCCATACAAATTCGGGACACTTCCTTTAAATTTAATCTTCCTCATACCTAGCCCATAATGGGCGATAAGGCATGGTGCTAAAAAAAATTACCGCTATATATACAAAGTTATATATTATCATGTAATATACATAAGTTTTAAAAAGATTCGTGATCTAGGGGTAAGGTGTCAGACTTCTATGCTGGCGGCCGGGGTTCAATCCTCGGTCCCAGCACAGATTTATCTGATTACCAAACCCTTCCTTCACCTCTGACAAGACATCTTGTGAATGTGGGGAATGCCAGGCCTCCACCGTGGTTCGGATTCCACGTTAAACTGTAGGTCCTTCATTTCATCTCACAATCACCCTACCATTACACATTAGCGTAAGTGCGTATAACCNGGTCCTATATTTCATCTCACAATCACCCTACCATTACACATTAGCGTAAGTGCGTATAACCTGAACGGGTAGTAAGACGCGGTGCTAATAATAATAAAAAGATTCGCGTCTTAAAAGCATCTTTTTCCTTTCATCGAGATAAGAAAGACGAAAATTGCATATGAATGAGATGTCTGGTTGAAGCTAAATCGTGTATCCTAGTTAACCACTTGTAAAATAGCCTCTTAAGGACAATAATGACACCGACAATACAGATTGTGTGGATGAAGTTTAAAGCTCATCACTAACGACTCCCAACACAGCCAGCCAATTTGCTCAACACAATTGAGGGAACGTCCCACGATGCAATGCGCTTCAATATGAGACGAGAGAAGCGCGGCAAAATTATAATTCAATTAAAATCCACAACTCCTTAAATAGGGTATAATTAGGAGAATTGCTATCAAGTCTCGCATTCACACATGCTTGGCTTCTTCGCTTCGTATCGCGTTACGGGTAATATCGTGGAGCTGTCTCTTCGAGAGTTACTCAACCAACTCTTGAGATTTTGTTTCAAATATCAGTGCTGTGGAAGATACGATCTTCACGTGGTGCGAAAGAAGAGGTGAGTTCGGGAGGGATTTGGAGTTTATTGATTAACAAATAGTTTGGAGTTTATTGATTAACAAATAATTTGGGTGACCTGGCGGTCTAGGGGTCACGTGTCGGACTTCTGTGCTGGCGGCCGGGGTTCAATCCTCGGTCCCAGCACAGATTTAACTGATTACCAAACCCTTCCTTCACCTCTGACAAGACATCTTGTGAATGTGGGGAATGCCAGGCCTCCACCGTGGTTCGGATTCCACGTTAAACTGTAGGTCCTATATTTCATCTCACAATCACCCTACCATTACACATTAGCGTAAGTGCGTATAACCTGAACGGGTAGTAAGACGCGGTGCTAATAATAATAAAAAGATTCGCGTCTTAAAAGCATCTTTTTCCTTTCATCGAGATAAGAAAGACGAAAATTGCATATGAATGAGATGTCTGGTTGAAGCTAAATCGTGTATCCTAGTTAACCACTTGTAAAATAGCCTCTTAAGGACAATAATGACACCGACAATACAGATTGTGTGGATGAAGTTTAAAGCTCATCACTAACGACTCCCAACACAGCCAGCCAATTTGCTCAACACAATTGAGGGAACGTCCCACGATGCAATGCGCTTCAATATGAGACGAGAGAAGCGCGGCAAAATTATAATTCAATTAAAATCCACAACTCCTTAAATAGGGTATAATTAGGAGAATTGCTATCAAGTCTCGCATTCACACATGCTTGGCTTCTTCGCTTCGTATCGCGTTACGGGTAATATCGTGGAGCTGTCTCTTCGAGAGTTACTCAACCAACTCTTGAGATTTTGTTTCAAATATCAGTGCTGTGGAAGATACGATCTTCACGTGGTGCGAAAGAAGAGGTGAGTTCGGGAGGGATTTGGAGTTTATTGATTAACAAATAGTTTGGAGTTTATTGATTAACAAATAATTTGGGTGACCTGGCGGTCTAGGGGTCACGTGTCGGACTTCTGTGCTGGCGGCCGGGGTTCAATCCTCGGTCCCAGCACAGATTTAACTGATTACCAAACCCTTCCTTCACCTCTGACAAGACATCTTGTGAATGTGGGGAATGCCAGGCCTCCACCATGGTTCGGATTCCACGTTAAACTGTAGGTCCTCCATTTCATCTCACAATCACCCTATCATTACACATTAGCGTAAGTGCGTATAACCCGAACGGGTAGTAAGACGCGGTGCTAATAATAATAACTATTAATAATAAATAATTTGGAGTTTATTGGTTAACAAATAATTTGGAGTTTATTGGTTAACAAATATTTTAAAAACAATATACCTGTGGTGGTGAGCGTATGATTTAAATGCTAATCTTATTTAGTATGGTTTTTCAGTTATGGAGAGGTAAGGGTTAAAATCCCGGCCTGTAGTAATGAAGGTTGTTTTCTTCAAGGGGTTTTCAACCCTCTTTCCGTGCAAATGTTAGTATATTTCCTCTAAACTCTTACCTTTCTAATCCTCAATAATTATATTAATTGAATGCAAATATCCTGGATGGATTCTAAAGGCCGGTACACACAGAAAGTTAAGCTAAGCTATGCCTTGCTACGCTGCGCTATGTTTTTTCTGATTGCTGAGAGGCAATATTTCCATCTCCCATCTTGAGCCGACTTACGTTGCGCATGCGCATAACGCAACTTGGGCTCCATGTTGAAAAGACGCACTTCTGGTTTGGTGAAAATATCTAAAGAAGCGTTGAAGTTTTGTTTTCAGTTTGTTTCACCTGTATTTAAGTAATATTATATTTAGGTTCTATATTTAATAAGTGTTTTTTATATTAAAATGTAAGCGTTAGTTAAACAAGTAAAACCTCCACCTCCTAAATTTTCTTCATCTTCCAAAACAACTGCTAACAGCAGCATCTTTTCTTCCTCAGTACTATAACCTAAACTCAAACAAGACATTTTGGAGAACGCCATCATAACTAAAATTCACTGGAGCAGACCAGAAAGAAACAACACTGATCTCGGGAGGGAAAAGAGGGACCAGTGCTTAGCTTAGCAATGAGTGTGGAACCAAATTGGCAAAGTCACAGCACAGCACAGCACAGCACTGCACAGCTTAGTATTATGTGTGTATTGTCCTCAAGTAAGAAATCATGCAAAAATTTACATATCCCATTTATTTAAATAAGGTATTTAATGTACACAACTTTCAAACTAGCCTTATTCTAGAACAAACACGATAGGCAAGTCTCCTGGCTATGTAAGGGGAAGGCACAATTTCCCAAATTATGATTTTGGTAACGCTAGGTATTTTAGTTCAGTAGAGAGACGTGCTACTTTAATTATTATCACCGCGTCTTACTACCTGTTCATATTATTATTATTATTATTAGCACCGCGTCTTACTACCTGTTCATATTATTATTATTATTAGCACCGCGTCTTACTACCTGTTCATATTATTATTATTATTATTAGCACCGCGTCTTACTACCCGTTCGGGTTATACGCACTTACGCTAATGTGTAATGGTAGGGTGATTGTGAGATGAAATGGAGGACCTACAGTTTAACGTGGAATCCGAACCACGGTGGAGGCCTGGCAGTATTTATTTTTAAATGGCTGCGTGGATAGTTTTGAGATGGGAACTAAACCTGGGACCTTTGTGCGTGAAAATGCTCTATCAATGAGTTATCCTGGCCGGTTGGGTCCCAAACCCGACAAGAGCCAGGAGATCCATGCGTAGGAGTATTGGAATGAAAAGCCGACGGACATGGGTGTGATTCCTAACAAAATGTTCAAGTTGTCTCTTTAGATCAGTCCTGGGTTCGATTCCTAGCAAAGGCAAAAATGATAATTTATGAAATTGGAGCACTTCACAGTGATGAACTAAGGGTCGAGGAAATGGGTGGTTGTGTTATTCTAAAACCAAGTCTTTTTATCGCATCATATTAACCATCAGAGCTATGCACATTATTATTAGTCTAGTGAAGTAGTGGTGAGAAAGGTAGAGTTTAAAGTAAATGTACCCACATTTGTGTGGAGGGAGAGTGGGAAACCTTTTCGGAAAAAACTTTCTCAGCCTACCCGAGATTCAATCACCAAACACTTCATCAAAGGCAAACAAGACTAGATGAGCCTGAGATCTAAAAATGTGTTATCGTTTAAAGCATGTTCTTATATTATCATCCGGTGACCTGGCGGTCTAGGGGTAAGGTGTCAGACTTCTGTGCTGGTGGCCGGGGTTCAATCCTCGGTCCCGGCACACATTTATCTGATTACCAAACCCTTCCTTCACCTCTGACAAGACATCTTGTGAATGTGGGGAATGCCAGGCCTCCACCGTGGTTCGGATTCCACGTTAAACTGTATGTCCTCCATTTCATTTCGCAATCAACCTACCATTACACATTAGCGTAAGTGCGTATAACCCGAACGGGTAGTAAGACGCGGTGCTAATAATAATATATTATCATCAATTGTTTCAAAAAGTGTCAGTTGAAATAACCCTAGTAAAAACCAAACTAAGACTGAGATCATAGTTAACTCAATAAAAGTGATAATGCCAAATGGCCGTTGCTTTAGACCGTTTGCAGACCTTTCAGATATTCTCTAAATCACTATAAACAAAATGGCAACATTTCTACGTGGGCTATGAAGTGACTATTATGTTGGCTACGTGCACGGGTTTGTTGCTGAATTATTAATAGCCACTTCTTTCTGTCTGAAAATAGTAGATACGAGAATTTGATTCCAAATGAGAACAGTTAGTTATTTCAAGAGTCTAGTCATGAGATTACCGGGATTCAAATCATGTAGCAATTTATCGGTTGCCTATCCTCATTTCACTTTCACAAATGTTTTGGCAATTAAATATATATTTACGAGTACGCTTTTATCGGTTTGTATTGATATTAAAATTAATATCAATGTTATTAACGACTTAATTCAAGGGTTAGCTATGAAGAAGGTGGTTAAGAAGCAGTTCAGCCACGTTGGTGTGGAGAGGCGATGGAAAGACAAAAGTGCTAAATCACATGTGGAAAACCATCCCTAGCTCATCCAGCCTAGATTCAAACGTCGGCCTCCTCGTTGTTGGTGAATCGGTCTACCGCAAGACTGTGACCAGTGGTGAGGGCGATGGCTGTTAGTGAAACATTTTATAATCTAAGGAAATTATGTTAATAAAATTCACATAAATCAACCTTGGGAGAGAAGAGGATGGGAAATCACAATGTAGAAATAAAGCCTTTATGCACCGGTTAAGGTTCGAACCATCATTTTATTGGTATTGGTGATGAAAGTCTTAAAGGAGCTTAAGGAGGACGCAGAGAACAAGGAGTATTTGTGGTCTGAGTTCAATGACGAAAGGAATGGACCTGTCGTAAGACAGAACACAATAATAATAGTAGCACAATTACGTTTCTAGGTGGCATTGAGAATGTGTTAATAAAACCATTTTATTTACTCCAATACCATGTTGTTCGTACAGGGTTGATTTAAATTCGCAATAGTTCTGCTCCTGCAAGCATCCTACTACCCAACCAGCCTTTAACCATTTTATTTAAGATACAGGGGTAGAGATGAGGAAGGTAGAATATAGACTAAACGTATCCCTCATTTGCATGTAAGGGTAGTAGAGAACCATTTATGGAAAATCACCCTCAGTACACCCGGAATATTTGACAAGAATATCTTTAAATGCTGAACAATCAACTCTGGTAGGGCCTGGCTCAAATCTTGTTTAGTGAAGATTCAGGACCGTAAATATAATCGCAATTTGGATATCAACCAATCCCTTATTTGACCTGAACTGCTTGATACTCGTATACTAGGAGATTGTCTCCAGAGACCAGATAATAAATATTGACCTTCTGGTCTCGAAACCCCTGATAGAAATGCTCAAATCATACCAAATAAACGCTGTATACACTCCAAACTATACATAAATCTTCGAGTGTTGTTGAAAGTCGACCGTTACGTCACGAGATATTTTTAGAGCCTCCCCTCCTCCCTTCCTCCAACCCTTTCTATGACATTGTTTGTCACGCCATGTTCACCCTCTACCCCCATAGTCCACCTCATTGCATGACGTCATAACTATTGTTGAAAGTTTGAAAAAAAATATGCAAACTTCACTACATGGTAAGGAATCTTGATGCATATTAAATCACCAAAGATTTGGATTGAATTACTATTTATTCATTTATTTATTTATCATTTGGTATAGCCTACAGGATATACAATGACAAGTATGAGATAACATAAATATATAAGATACGGTATATGGTCAATGTTACCCAATATTATATTATTATTATTATTATTATTATTATTAGCACCGCGTCTTACTACCCGTTCGGATTATACCCACTTACGCTAATGTGTAATGGTAGGGTGATTGTGAGATGAAATGGAGGACCTACAGTTTAACGTGGAATCCGAACCACGGTGGAGCCCTGGCATTACCCACATTCACAAGATGTCTTGTCAGAGGTGAAGGAAGGGTTTGGTAATCAGATAAATCTGTGCCGGGACCGAGGATTGCACAATATTATACACACGTTACAGTAAAATACAATAAATTCGAGTTAATATTAAACTATAAGGTCAACAAAGATTATCATAGATCAATGTCCAGAGAGGTGAACCAGCTAGCTGCTTCTGGTGTGGCTTTTGAGATCATTCCATGACCCTTGGAATTTCCCAAAAGGGTATACGCGAGTTATATGCGTGTTTTTCCCTGTGCACCGCAGTTATATTGTAAGCTTTCAGCCATTCCTTACTTGTAAAGCTTTGCTTTAGTTCTTGCATGACTGGTTCTAATTCAGTGTATGCGACTTGCATATTTTCCTAAGGCCCCGCGTGCACATGCAATTTTGAGTCAGCCAACAAATTGATCGACCAACCGATAGCCTCGCGCGCACCAGCCGAGTGAATATCTGGTCGATTGAGATGTCCGCGCACATGCAACACAAAAGTTGTCCGACTAACCTTTTCCCACCGGTGCTGGCATATATTTGGTCTGGTAATCCGTCAAAGAAAATTGAAACCGAGGGAACAATATTGGATACATCCATTATCAAGTAAATGAATACTTAAAGATCAAATCTACAAGTTTTATAATGATTTACGGACTCATCCAAATACATTTTGACCACAATAGAATGAGTATAAGCAGTTTTGATTAAATTCATTCCTTTTAAGACATTCACTAACCTGTCAGAACACCAAATGGAGACATATCACTCCCCCAGAAGAGAGCCTATCAGTCACTTTGAGATAAGAAAACATAATCCCATATTTATTAAAATGTAATTTATTTAATAAATACAAAGTAGAAATTCTTAGCTTCTATTACAAATTGAATAGTTCTGAAGAAATGTTTTCTAATTAATGACTGGGAGCATTCGATGTCCATTTCTCTTGATTAAAATCAAAGCAAACATAAATGAAATAAAATACTAATTATCTTCAATGATGACTTGTATGAGAGGATAAGAGTGAAGTTGACCGAATTTTGTTGCAAGCGCGCGCAGACGCGTTAAAATCTGTAGGTTACTATCAAGTTGACCAACTTCAGGGTTGCACCTAGTTTGTAGCAAAACACAAACTATTTAATAGGTCAACAGGATAGTGGCATGTGCGTGCGCTCATATACGGGTCAATGGCTCTCAAGGATGCAACTTAAAAGTTGGCCGAATCAAAATTGCATGTGCACGCACGATGGTTGCATACCTGTAAGGGGTTTGGTTGGATCTGGCTGGTCTCTCTTTTAAAGAACGTCCATTTAGATACATACTCTTCATTAAAGCTGAAGGATTGTGTGATGTTAACCCATATTGTTTTTTAGAATTTAGCCTGGTGTGAGATAAAGGGCCCATTGTTTTATTTATAGGTAATTATCTACATTACAATCATGCAGTTGTAATTAACCTATGAACTTGGATTGTTTAAGGTCCTACAACCCTATGTACATCCAACCGGGAATTTAACCCCGATCTCTCATCAACGACAGTGCAGTCTATTGCGATAGTGACGCCTTTAGACCACGCAACCACCGATGCAAGTTTTTTAAATATTGACCACCATTTTTTTCCCCTCCTACCACGATCTTACTAACTTATCGACACCGGTAGCTGCGTGGTATAGTGTGCTAGACTCGTAATGCAAAAGCTAGCCAATGACTTAAAAAGGTCGGGGTTTAAATCCCATCAGAGTGCAATGAGGACGATTCACACAAGTGATTCGTCTCTATTGTTGTGCCTTTCTTTCCCCTATATAATGTGAATGCACCTCCTCTAAATACCATCCTCATCCTACCATTTGAATTAAAATGTTAATAACCCATTAAAGAACTAATTAATAAAACTTAATCACGGTTATAATAATTTACGATAGTATTTTCGTCAAATATAGTAATCACAATATAGCCGATTTCCTTACAAATGCCTAATTGTATTTTCTATTGAGCAACAAACCTGTGTTTTATTGGATGAGAGCCAAATGAACTACTGATAAAACACGTTCTCTCAAACCTAGGTGCCGTTTATATTCTACTTGTTTAAACTCTTTGCCTAGTAGTAAAGACACCCGGCTTCTATCCAAAATACTTGTGTTCAATTTGCGATTGACTACCAAAACTTTAAAAAAGTAATATTAGACCAATTATTCCTTAACTATTACTTTCAATTATTTTATAAAATAACTTTTCTTTCCTTAAATGAGTAAAGGCCATTAAACGTATTGTGGTTAATGTATCATACGACAGGGCAGCGTATTTTGTTTACCGGCTGCAAATATACCTCTACTTGAAGGTAGCCAATTATTGGCCATTTGAATCTTTAAGTATTAAAATTAAATATGGTACAGTAACCCTATGACTTCTTTGGTGCTGAGTGACAGCTTTGAAAAGTTACCAGACCAAATTATGTATCCCTACGCCGAACCATATGATCCGCAAAAACATATGTTTAGCAGCTGTCACTTCTGAAAGTCAAAATGTAGGTATATACCTAAATGTTGACTGTCAGAAGTCAGCTGTGAGCTGTCAGTCAGCACCAAAGAAGCCATGGGGCTACTGTAGTAAGTTTTTCTTCTGTCAGAATCACCATACCAAAAAGTATTTTGTTTCGAAACTGTTCTCTATAATAATTGGTAGGGGTGCGTGAAGCTTCGAAATGTCGAAGTAGAAGATCATATCTCCTTCACATCGACTTCCGAAACACACAATAAAACTTTATTTCGAATCTTCGAAACATTTTGAAGTAAGAACATATAATTATTTTAGAACAGCTGCCAAGTAATATTTTAACATCTATTAGTAATTAAATGACCGATCTAGTAGGTGAGTAAGTAAAAGAAAATCTATTATATTCAACATCGACAAAATTATTTTGTTGTCAATAAAAATACCTGCCAAATTGAAAAAACCCTGTCCTGATACAATAAAATATATAATTTATAAATATAATTCAATATATAATAGATTCATATAATTCAGAAAAAAAAATCTTTTTTTTTTCTCGACACCTTTATCTGTAGTAAGAACAACGTGTCAAATCCGTTTGATCATTAAGAACACATTGAACGTAAAAGTGTTAAGGGGGGCAGCATTTTAAAATAAATGGTACGCTGCACCGTACAGACTCTCTTTTTAATCTTAAAATAGACACATTTACTAAACACTGGTCAGATTTGTTAAACAAAATAATATACATAGTTGCAGAAACACTCCACCAAAAATCATTAATGAAATAATGTAGGCCTAACAGAAACATTTAGTAAAGACTATCTATCACCTATGTATACCAAAGAGCATAACAATTAGCTTCATTTCTCAACGTACTCCATAAAATATATATACATGTGTTTGCCCATAGCTCGGAGACTAAATTTGAAACAAAAGAGGTATATATTTAAAAGTATTAGATTTTTACAATATTAATTATTCCGTATCTCAAATTGAGTGGTGATATGATAAAGATTGGAAATTTTTACCCATGTATTGTAATATAAAATTCATTTAATGTAAAAATAAAAATTACAATTTAGTATGTAGTGTTAAACCATATCTAAATACAAAAGGTAATCAAAATTGTTAGAGCGGATTTTTGAGAAAATGTATTTGTTTTATCTTTTTGTCCTTCAATAAACACCCCTTCATTTTATATTAGATATTTAATACAAATAAACCCTCAGGAGAACATTTTGAAAACCCCAGATACCAAAATTTAGCCCGGTTGGTAAAATAATTTCGGCTCTAGGACAAGATATAGACATACAAAGATACAAACGGATGACATCGCGAAAACCACTTTTTTGTTTCAGTGGGGGGGAGGGGGGGGGCATTAAACGTCAATAGTTATAAAAAAAATCTTGTGTTTGATTCTTTTTTGACAATTAAAACACTTCTCTCTATGAGGGGTCGAAATAAAGGATTCCACCAAAAAGCACAAATCAAATAACATAGACTGTTACATAGACATCAAGAAAAGAGGAACATCTAACTTCAGCAAAAAGCATAACAATCTCTTTCATTTTCAAAGACTTGAATAAAATAAATGATACGGCAGAATCAAACAAGCTTTCTCATATTGTATGTTATAGCTTCGAAGAAAATGTTCAAAAATTGTTTTTAGTTATTATTATTATTATTATTATTATTAGCACCGCGTCTTACTACCCGTTCGGGTTATACGCACTTACGCTAATGTGCAATGGTAGGGTGATTGTGAGATGAAATGGAGGACCTACAGTTTAACGTGGAATCCGAACCACGGTGGAGGCCTGGCATTCCTCACATTCACAAGATGTCTTGTCAGAGGTGAAGGAAGGGTTTGGTAATCAGATAAATCTGTGCCGGGACCGAGGATTGAACCCCGGCCGCCAGCATAGAAGTCTGACACCTTACCCCTAGACCACCAGGTCACCTTGTTTTTAGTTAACTACCCTTAAATAAGTTTTACTCATAAAAACAAACACGGCATCTTTTTATTCAAAATAACCATACTTGCATTTTAAACAAATTTTTTCTAATATGAGCCTACCTGTTTATTAAAATTCAATTTTTCAAAATTAAATTATTTGTTAACTACCCAAAAATTATTTAAAATTTGTGAAAATAAAAACGTATTCTTATTTATCACGAAAGACTATTCACAGATTTCCATTTTGAATTTTATCTTCAAGGTCAAGTTCCAAAACATTTTTACCAACAACTTTCTTGTGGGCTAGTGTAAATTTGGTATAAATTTGCCAAAACCATTTTACGGAGTAGGCATGAATAAATAATTTATTCTTTCAAAAGGTTGAAAATTTATACTAAACGCAATTTAAATTATCATCAAAACATGGATGTTTATCTAACAATACCAGTGTATCCGATAGCCAACTTTTGCGTGAAATGAATAGGGGAGCATTCATTTATGCTCCAACTCTTAAGACGGAGGTATAAAAGTAATTTTAATTTAGGATTATAGAAAATATGCTATTTTTGAATGAGAACGCAGGACAACCAAATTCAATACTGAATGAGCTTGTAAAAAATTCAAAGTTTGGTAAACTGATTCCCAGCTCAGGCCCATATTGTTTGTCATATTGATTGTAAAAAAGTTTTTCAATCGGTAACGTGTCTCTCTACTGAGCTAAGAGTCCTGGGTTCAATTCCCGGCATAGCCGAACAATTTATCATTGATGAACTGTGGGTTTCCTCTATCACAATGATGAATTAACGGCCAGGAGTTGGGTGCTGTGTCTGTTTTAGATTTAAGTTAGGCTACGAGTCGTTTGCTGATATTATCAGTCAGTTCAGAAAATGTACGTTAAATACCTCAAATAAATGACAAAAAGTAACAAGTTGATGATATTACTGGAAAAGGAAAAAAAAATCACTATTAAGTATGGTTGAGTTTGGCTCACTTATTTTTCAAGGAGAATTGTGGTTAGAAGCAAAGGAATGTCAATGAAATGGCATACCCCTCGGTCGATGAGAATAGAAAGACTCAAAGAATGGAGGGGGAACACTTTTTGACAGCAGACCCATCTCTGTAGCGGTGTTGCCAAATGAATACACTGGGAATATTTACATTCAGTTTATGTATGAGACGAAGCTTTCTTTTTAGCGTTCGTTAACGCGTGCAAGCATGATGAATGAAATGAAAACACCTCACTTCGTCTTAAAGGTCTTTTAAACAACAGGTAGCAACATTAATCTGTTTCCGATGTCAATCACTAAAACCCAAATCACAGTGCTGTGATACACTAGTAGAACTACTTATCTACGGTTGGAAACGGTGATGATCGTTAAAGTTTGTCCGAACTGGTCAATAGTATTATTATTATTATTATTAGCACCGAGTCTTACTACTCGTTCGGGTTATACGCACTTACGCTAATGTGTAATGGTAGGGTGATTGTGAGATGAAATGAAAGACCTACAGTTTATAAATCTGTGCCGGGACCGAGGATTGAACCCCGGCCGCCAGCACAGAAGTCTGACACCTTACCCCTAGACCGCCAGGTCACCGGGTCAATAATAAAACGATAGATTTAAGAAGGGGTAACATACTTCGGTGGACTCGTGTTCTAGGGCAGTGGTCGCTAAATGGTGGACCGCAGAGATATTTTTAAAAGGACCTTGACGAGATAGAGACACAGAGAATAAATTATGCTATTTCCGTGGTGGGCGGGTAGTAGACATGAAAGGGCAGCAATAATAAATAAGTAAAATAACTAAAAGGAAAGAAAATCACGTTTTTGAATTAGTATAGTCCTATAGGGATTGAACTTAATTTAAGTAGCTGTTAAACTTTTGCCGGACCACGGAAGTATGTCGAGTTTTTAAAACAGACCTCCATCAAAAATAATTGGGGACCCCTGGTCTAAGGATCTACCCACGCAGTAGACTATATTGCCGGTGACGGGGAGATCATGGCTCGAATACAGGTAGGGTGTACTGAGGGTGGTTTTTTCCAAAATGATTTTTTTTACTCTCCCTCCATGAAAGTTCGGGTACGCTTCCTATAAATATAACCCCATTATATTATATTACTATAAAGCCACATGGCTGACTCACTCACTGACATAAATGTTTACCCACTTTCAGATGAGCTAGAAACTTGAAATTTGGCCAACTTATAGAGTTTAGCCTGTAACCGACGGTAAAATTGTTAAAAAAATTAATTTTTAACCCCCAAAAAAATTCAAAATGGTGGATCAACTTAAATGTTGGTGCAGACCTTTCGAGGTCTCTTGTGGCTAAACGGTAAGAAGACCTATTAACAACTGCTCTGGAATTGCATTGGTTTACATCCACTTGCAAAGAAAAAGCACCAGTAGTTCTATGTAAGTGGATGTAAACCAATGCAATTCCAGAGCAGTTTTTTTGATAGGTCTTACCATTTAGCCACAAGAGACATCGAAAGTTCCGCACCAACTTTAAAGTTGCTCTGCCATTTTGAATTTTTTTGAGGGTTAAAAATTAAATTTTTTAACATTTTACCGTCGGTTACAGGCTAAACGCTATAAGTCTGCCAAATTTCAAGTTTCTAGCTCATCCCTAAAATCATTAGCGTAACTAGTACATAAGCGTATAACCCAAGCGGTTAGTAAAACGTACTAAGGAAAAGGGGGGGGGGGGAATTACTCATCAAAGCTGTGCTGTTGATAGAGAGGGATTGATGCCATCATTAAAAAAAATTATAAGGAGCAATAAGTCTTCAAGAGTGAATTTTAGTTTTCATAGGATTCTACACCTTTGCTATGTGGGGAATGCCAGGCCTCCACCGTGGTTCGGATTCCACGTTAAACTGTAGGTCCTCCATTTCATCTCACAATCACCCTACCATTTCACATTAGCGTAAGTGCGTATAACCCGAACGGGTAGTAAGACGCGGTGCTAATAATAATAATAATAATAATATAAATAAACAGCACAGACTGCGTGACACAAAATAATAGTAATAGCAATAATAATAATAATAGGGTGCCAAAATACCTGACGAAATAAAGAAAAATAATAAAAAGATCAATATAAATAATTTGTGACGCCCCACCCAAGCAAATCAATGTGTGAATAAATTTCCCTTTTCCCTTCCTTTTTCCCTTGATATTTTGGGAAGCTTTTAATTAAATACCAAAGTTATTTTCAGAAAAATCAATCCCAAATATCATAAAACCATAAAAGGTATAAAGTTGTTGATCAATCACCTTGGTGGCTGCATGGTCTAAGGCATTACTCTCACAACATACTAAGAGTGCGGATGACGGGAAGATCGTGGTTCAATACCGGTCGGGTGTACTGAGGATGTTTTTTTGCTAAATGTTTTCACACTCGCTCTCCACGCACATGCCGGTACACTTCCTTTAAAATAAACCTTTCTCATCCCTGATCCGTTAGAATAATTAGTATATAAGCGTATAAGCCCAATCGATACTAGCCTAAGACAAGGTGACAAGATTATTATTATTATTATTATTATTAGCACCGCGTCTTACTACCCGTTCGGTTTATACGCACTTACGCTAATATGTAATGGTAGGGTGATTGTGAGATGAAATGGAGGACCTACAGTTTAACGTGGAATCCGAACCACGGTGGAGGCCTGGCATTCCCCACATTCACAAGATGTCTTGTCAGAGGTGAAGAAGGTGACAAGAAATTAACTTTTAGTCGATTATTTAAATAAAAACATATTCTTAATATTAAATAAACTATCTAAATGTTATTTCTTTATTTATAAATAATTACTTTTATTATTATTATTATTATTATTATTATTATTATTTAGCACCGCGTCTTACTACCCGTTTGGCTTATACGCATTAATTACTAATTACGCTAAAGGATTGGGAATTGGGAAGGTTGAATTAGAGGAAGTGAACCCGCATTTGCGTGGAGGGAGAGTGGAAAACCATTTAGGAAAAACCACCCCCAGTTCACCCGACCGAGATTC
>CABFVX010001755.1:34951-101647 GCA_902151425.1 Timema shepardi
ACTTAACATCACCAGTCACCACACTTCTATAACCACAGTAGACACTAATATCCTCCCTTACTTTACTTAACATCACCAGTCACCACACTTCTATAAGCACAGTAGAAACTAATATCTTTCCTTACTTTACTTAACATCACCAGTCACCACACTTATATAACAACAGTAGACACTAATATCCTCCCTTACTTTACTTAACATCACCAGTCACCACACTTCTATAACCACAGTAGAAACTAATATCCTCCCTTACTTTACTTAACATCACCAGTCACCACACTTCTATAACCACAGTAGACACTAATATCTTCCCTTACTTTACTTAACATCACTAGTCACCACACTTATATAACAACAGTAGACACTAATATCCTCCCTTACTTTACTTAACATCACCAGTCACCACACTTATATATCCACAGAAGATCATCCCTTACTTTACATAACCCCACCACACTTTTATATCCACAGTATACACTCATATCATCCCTTACTTTACATAACTCCACCACACTTCCATAACTACAGTAGATACTCATATCATCTCTTACTTTACATAACCCCACCACACTTCCATAGCTACAGTAGATACTTATATCATCCCTTACTTTACATAACCCCACCACACTTCCATAGCTCCAGTAGATACTCATTTCATCCCTTAATTTACATAACCCCACCACACTTCCATAACTACAGTATACACTTATATCATCCCTTTCTTTACATAACTCCACTACACTTCCATAGCTACAGTAGATACTCATATCATCCCTTACTTTACATAGCCCCACCACACTTCCATAGCTACAGTAGATACTTATATCATCCCTTACTTTATATAACCCCACCACACTTCCATAGCTACAGTAAATACTCATATCATCCCTTACTTTACATAACTCCACCACACTTCTATAGCTACAGTAGACACTCATATCATCCCTTACTTTACATAACCCCACCACACTTCCATAGCTACAGTAGATACTCATATCATCCCTTACTTTACATAACCCCACCACACTTCCATAGCTACAGTAGATACTCATATCATCCCTTACTTTACATAACCCCACCACACTTCCATAGCTACAGTAGATACTCATATCATCCCTTACTTTACATAACCCCACCACACTTCCATAGCTACAGTAGATACTCATATCATCCCTTACTTTACATAACCCCACCACACTTCCATAGCTACAGTAGATACTCATATCATCCCTTACTTTACATAACCCCACCACACTTCCATAGCTACAGTAGATACTCATATCATCCCTTACTTTACATAACCCCACCACACTTCCATAGCTACAGTAGATACTCATATCATCCCTTACTTTACATAACCCCACCACACTTCCATAGCTACAGTAGATACTCATATCATCCCTTACTTTACATAACCCCACCACACTTCCATAGCTACAGTAGATACTCATATCATCCCTTACTTTACATAACCCCACCACACTTCCATAGCTACAGTAGATACTCATATCATCCCTTACTTTACATAACCCCACCACACTTCCATAGCTACAGTAGATACTCATATCATCCCTTACTTTACATAACCCCACCACACTTCCATAGCTACAGTAGATACTCATATCATCCCTTACTTTACATAACCCCACCACACTTCCATAGCTACAGTAGATACTCATATCATCCCTTACTTTACATAACCCCACCACACTTCCATAGCTACAGTAGATACTCATATCATCCCTTACTTTACATAACCCCACCACACTTCCATAGCTACAGTAGATACTCATATCATCCCTTACTTTACATAACCCCACCACACTTCCATAGCTACAGTAGATACTCATATCATCCCTTACTTTACATAACCCCACCACACTTCCATAGCTACAGTAGATACTCATATCATCCCTTACTTTACATAACCCCACCACACTTCCATAGCTACAGTAGATACTCATATCATCCCTTACTTTACATAACCCCACCACACTTCCATAGCTACAGTAGATACTCATATCATCCCTTACTTTACATAACCCCACCACACTTCCATAGCTACAGTAGATACTCATATCATCCCTTACTTTACATAACCCCACCACACTTCCATAGCTACAGTAGATACTCATATCATCCCTTACTTTACATAACCCCACCACACTTCCATAGCTACAGTAGATACTCATATCATCCCTTACTTTACATAACCCCACCACACTTCCATAGCTACAGTAGATACTCATATCATCCCTTACTTTACATAACCCCACCACACTTCCATAGCTACAGTAGATACTCATATCATCCCTTACTTTACATAACCCCACCACACTTCCATAGCTACAGTAGATACTCATATCATCCCTTACTTTACATAACCCCACCACACTTCCATAGCTACAGTAGATACTCATATCATCCCTTACTTTACATAACCCCACCACACTTCCATAGCTACAGTAGATACTCATATCATCCCTTACTTTACATAACCCCACCACACTTCCATAGCTACAGTAGATACTCATATCATCCCTTACTTTACATAACCCCACCACACTTCCATAGCTACAGTAGATACTCATATCATCCCTTACTTTACATAACCCCACCACACTTCCATAGCTACAGTAGATACTCATATCATCCCTTACTTTACATAACCCCACCACACTTCCATAGCTACAGTAGATACTCATATCATCCCTTACTTTACATAACCCCACCACACTTCCATAGCTACAGTAGATACTCATATCATCCCTTACTTTACATAACCCCACCACACTTCCATAGCTACAGTAGATACTCATATCATCCCTTACTTTACATAACCCCACCACACTTCCATAGCTACAGTAGATACTCATATCATCCCTTACTTTACATAACCCCACCACACTTCCATAGCTACAGTAGATACACATATAATCCCTTACTTTACATAACCCCACCACACTTCCATAGCTACAGTAGACACTCATATCATCCCTTACTTTACATAACCCCAGCACACTTCTATATCTACAGTAGATACTCATATCATACCTTTCTTTGTATAACATCACTGCATACCTAGCCTAGTAGCCTAATATTAGATTACTAAGACCAGATATATACCCACTACCATGATCCATTAAAATTTTAAAACAAATATCTGCTATTTGAACCACATACAATGGACCCTGTTTTTCCATATCATCAGTTCGGGTTCAAACCAACATATATTTAGAATGATTTCATCTAATCGTTCATTAAATCACTAAATAATGCATACCAGTAGCTAAAGTTTAAGATAGGGCCTAAATTACTTTTTTAGCTGCATTTTATTATTATTTTGTAATGTGCTGTGTTTTTCACTTTTTTGAGTTGGGTTACTTTCTTTAGGTGATAGCTGAGAGGATAGGAATCTGAATTCCGGGCTGTTGCATTGGTATTTTTTTTAAAGTTTGGTATTCCTATTTTCTCCAGGCGAATTTAAGTTGTCAATTAGCTCATTAAAATCCACCTTTCTCGCGTGTGTGTATGTGTGTGAGTGTGTATATATATATTAGTTAATTCTAATAGCCATCACATCTTCATCAAAATGTACTAAATGTGATAAATTAATTAGGTGGAAAGTTGCGCTTGTTATAACTTAAGTTTGTTGCACATACTTTGTTTAGTAGGGGAACTCTTTTGAATTTATTAAAGTAGAACCTATTCGTTTTTTTTTTCTCTTATCAAAAATGCAAACTAGCCTTACTTATTATTATAAACTATATACTTTAGGATTTTCTTTCATTCTAATCCTCAATTTGATAATGCCTTCTGCCTTAACTAATTAGGGTTATAATATCAAACGGCTTAAATGAAGTATTTTATTTGGATTATCATTATTATAATTATCATCACCGCGTCTTACTACCCTTTCGGGTTATACGCACTTATGCTGATGTGTAATGGTAGGGTGATTGTGAGATGAAATGGAGGACCTACAGTTTAAAGTGGAATCCGAACCACGGTGGTGGCCTGGCATTCCCCACATTCACAAGATGTCTTGTCAGAGGGGAAGGAAGGGTTTGGTAATCAGATAAATCTGTGCCGGGATTTTATTTGGAGAAACAGTTATATACTTAATAAAGAATCTCCTTGGTGATTTACCTGGCATAAATATTGCAGGTGTTGGCCTATGCTTTTTTTTTCTCTACAAAGAGATCAAGCCTATTTTATTTGCTTATCTTGAATCATATTTTATATAAGCTCTTGGTGGCTACCGTGAGCCAACTGTGGGATTCTCGATTTATTTTTATTCATCAAATTATGAGAAATACAATGTTTTCTAGCACGTAAGCGAACAACATAAGCAAATTTCCGATTCAAACAAATGTTGTGAAATAATCCTAAATCGTTAAAAAAAAATCCTCAGAAAATTCACAAAGTTGTTATTTTGAAGCACAGTCCCTACAGAGTCCTTTTCTATTTGGTTGTCCTGATTACCAAACCCTTCCTTCACCTCTGACAAGACATCTTGTGAATGTGGGGAATGCCAGGCCTCCACCGTGGTTCGGATTCCACGTTAAACTGTAGGTCCTCCATTTTATCAGACAATCACACTACCATTACACATTAGCGTAAGTGCGTATAACCCGAACGGGTAGTAAGACGCGGTGATAATAATAATAGTAATAATAATAATATTTTGTTGTCTTGAGCCTTCGATTCCTTCTAGTCAAAGTATTCTAAAAACAATAGTTAACTTAAGAGAATTTTTTATTTAATCCCACATGAAACCTGTGTGTCATTAGTTTATAAATATGTATCTTTATTTATTCTATTTACAAAAGTTTTTGACTCATTTTTTAAAAGGAACTAAAAACCTCAAGTGTTGCAACTCTCTATATGTTTATTCTAAAACTCAATGGAATTCAAAACAGCCATGTTTGACAGAACAAAATGAATTGCAGAATACTTACCACTTGCTACACTTACAAACAAATCTTGAGAGCTGAGAGAAGCCTTTTTACGGATCCCCTTCAACCGAAAACACTAATCAATACCGCAACATTGTAATACAATCCAAGAACGAACATAGCTTTTTAAAGACGATCACAACGATACACTAAAAATGCTTTTTATCGTAAAAACCATTCGAGTCGAACATCGTGAAGGAGGCTTAATTCTACAGGCTTTTTTATGAACACGTGAAACGAACGAAGCCCTTTACACAAAACGAAAAATACATGACACCGGGATAACAAACGCATCACACCACTGTCACATCACTCTGAAAATAAACACCATGCAGTCCTTAAATTGTCTTGTTTTAATTTCTTACATTAATCGAACAAGAAAATAACATTAATAAACCGTGTAACATCATTTGGGAATATAGGGAAATTGTCGAACAGTTTGAGGTAAGCGTTCACTCTTCGCAACAAAAGAGCATTGCATAGGGAGTGTCTTGACAGATCATTTTCATTGTATCTGTTGTTTATAAGCGACCACTTTTACCTCAAGCCGGTTCAGCACATACTGAAGGAAACCCTATCTGTGCTCTCTGTGCTCTTCTGCGGCTTCGTCTCAGTTGCTAGATATTGTCACCAGACAGCGTGCGCGGTATTGTTGCTCTCCTAAGGTTCTTTCCATCCTATATTTCCAATGCGCCGATCGCCCTTAACGTCCGTGGAGTAGGTTTCACTGCAACTAGCCTTTGATTCTGGTCGTTGCTTGGCGGGGCAAGGAGCAGCTGCTATGAAATAGAGAGAGAGAAGATTTTTGTCTCACCATGGCATCTCTAGTGGTGGCAGTGCTGCCACCTTGTAGTCGTTCTTTGTAATTATAGTGCGATGGGGCTCTTTCATTTCATTGATTGTTGGAGAGTACATAAAGTATGACCAACTGTACCGGAATTTAAGGGACATTCCCGGAAATAAGGTTTCTGTACCCTTTTTCGTAAACAACATACCATGTAAACTTGCCCTGGAACAATCATATTTACAAATAATTTCAAAAATGAATCATAATTAGATCAAAACTGCAAAAGCTATTTTTTTTTTAAATCACATTTCAAATTTAAATAAGCGTATTTTGGAGATGAACTAACAACTCTTCGTCATAAACTGACATATTTGATAGTGAGCTGTAATTTAAAATAGAAGCAGCCTTAAGTCTAGTTAATAACCAAGGGCGAGTGGAAGGATCAGGGTTCAGGACCACATCCCATCCCCATACTCCCTAAAAGACAAAACAAAATTTTACATAAATAACAAGATATGATATACAGGTTTAACTTACATAAATTTTGTTGGTGAAGGATCACTGGCGACAATGATTTTTTTAAAGGAGTGTGGTTGATTTGTACTGCGAGCGTTATTATTGTTTCTAATTTATATACTCATTTTAAAAAAATGCAAATTTAATTTGCCTCTATAGATTTCAAACATTAAAACAATAACGAAAATCATGTTTGGTTTGAGAGGATGTGTTAATTTGTTTTTTAATAATTATGTTCACATAATGAGATAGCTTAGTTTTAATTTATTTCACCCGTCTCACAACGGCCATAATAATTATTTTCTCTTAAAACCTCTATAAAGGTCGCATGGTCTAAGTTAGGGGTGTCAAACTCGTTTGATCATAAAGCCAAAACTGAAAATTAGAAATATTGAGGGAGTCACATTCCAAAACATATATTATATTGTCTTTATCTTAAGTAAAATAAATTCCAACTTAGTATCGTATTGTTACAAAGAATCGACCTCGGTATGTGTTAAGTTAGCTGCCTCAGGACCTGATGTTCATGAGTTCAAACCCAGCTGAGGACGGCGGATTTTTCTTGAACCATATAAATCCGGAGCACAACTTCCTTCGGAGGGGAAGTAAGACCGTCGGTCTGATGTCGATTGTGGCATGTAAAATAGCCCTGGAAGGTGTGTGAAAATACCTTTCCCAGTCAAATTGGAAGGCCCTTCCGCTCTCGCTCATAG
Source organism: Timema shepardi (assembly GCA_902151425.1). NCBI lineage: Eukaryota > Metazoa > Arthropoda > Insecta > Phasmatodea > Timematidae > Timema > Timema shepardi. The sequence goes on from CABFVX010001755.1 coordinate 41,926, forward strand.
AAATTCTCATGTGCTGATACATTATTATTATTATTATTACTATTAGAACCACGTCTTACTACCCGTTCGGGTTATACGCACTTACGCTAATGTGCAATGGTAGGGTGAATGTGAGATGAAATGGAGGACCTACAGTTTAACGTGGAATCCGAACCTCGGTGGAGACCTGTCATTCCCCACATTCACAAGTTGTGATTAATACACGTCTTGTCAGAGGTGAAGGAAGGGTTTGGTAATCAGATAAATCTTTGCCGGGAATGTGCTGATAAAATCAGTCTATTCAGAAAGGACGTGTTAAATACCTAAAATAAATAAATACAATAAAATAAGAAGTATTACACTTTTCTTAACAACAAATTTGATACTTAGAATTTCAACAATGGTGTGAATGGCGGGTTTTAAATCTTGTGCTAAAGTCACTTTCATAATGATTATCCGTAAGACGATACCTCTTGTGTGTTTGGTTATATTCAGAGCCCTGTGTTTGTGGAGTTCGCGATAATTCGCGAATGTTAGATATGGCATTTTTTTTTCAGATGTTCACTTTTCAGGTTACCCTGATTGCAAATATATGCTCAGAATTGTCGCGATAATTCGCGAAATCGGCGTTTTAGCGCGATATTCGCGATTTTAAATTATGTCCACGATAATCGCGATTTAGTCGCGATTTTCGGTATTCGCGCTAATATTTTGGGATATTTAAAAATAAAATTGAAAGTTTTGATAAAAGAGAGTGATGGCATCGAAAGTTTAAAAAATGAGAATGTGCTGCTAGGGCTGAAGACAGACAGTATGTTCAGTGACTTCGCAACAAAGTGTTTGCAAGCGTTGTGGCTGCCGATTTCAAATGCAGATTCAGAACGATATTTTTCTAGGTATAGTTTAGTAGTAACAGACCTCAGAACCACATTGATAGTGGATAACATTGTTACCAGCTGCATGTTACAGTTTGGTGATGTTGAGTAGTTATTTTGTATTTTTCTAGCCTAAATTGAGATTTAAAAATATAGTCACAATTTTTGGGAAGTAACAAGATGATTTTTGTGTAATATTTTGTCTTTGTGACTTGTACATACTTTTCCCGGACTAGCTGCCGCTAAATCTTACTTTTTTTAATAAGTTGACAGCACATTTTTGCGGACTAGTGTTTTTTACCGTTTTGTCCAAACAAAATGTAATTTTTGGTTTTCACTTCAATGTTTAGTTTACCTGTTTCAAACATTGTCCTGGAAGTCTAGTTTTAACCCAACAAAGTCACCTTAATCACGAAAGTTTGGTAAAAACCACTTTTTTTTAACGCTTTTGTCTTAATTCGATAATTTCGTCGCAAAAATAGGATTTTCGTAATTCACCGCTTATTCACCGCTTTTGGGAAACTTAAAAACGAAATTGGGCTTTTTTATTCACCATAAAAGCAGGGCTCTGGTTATATTTAATATGAGAAAACATCTGTTAACATAGGCACGGGCTGCCAAACAATAATTATTTACCCCTATCGAAGAAAGAAGATTTGGTACAAGAGTCTCACACGGCAGATTTACCCTAATTATTCAAAATTCTTAAATATCACAGTCCCAAATGTTGTTTTTCCTCTACGATTATAAAAATAAGAATAAAGTCCCATTGCATGATTATTCATCATAAGTTCCATGGTCCACACATCAGGGATAAGGAATGCTGTGGATTTTTCGCGCCTGGTTATGGCGTCACACCATTTTTCTTTCGATACTAGTATTTTTTTGACTCAATACTTTTACTGATGTTAGTACTCACACTCCGTTATCGAATAGGTATCGGAAGAAAATACCTTTTTTTCCTATATAAAAGAGCACGCTCATCACAAAGTGAACAAAAGAAGCTTTTGTAGAACTATATTAACTCAGTCACCGCAAGGGTGCCCCTAGCAGACGAAGCAGAAAAGTTTATATGCGTTGGTTAAGCAGATGAAGCAGGGCAGGGCCTTCTTTCTCCTATTGTTTATCAATTGTTAATAAAGCTTTCATAATAGTATACAAACGAAGAATGTAGCTAAAAAATGTCACCTCACAGAAGTGAATTATGGAAGTTTTTTTAAGAAGTTACCCGCCTCGGTGGCGTGGTTGGCTAAAGCGCTAGTCGTGTTGAGCTCGACTGCTGAGGACGGGGAGATCGAGGTTCGAATCTCGGTCGGGTGAACTAGGGGTGGTTTTTCCTAAAATGATTTTCCACTCTCCCTCCACGCAAATGTGGGTTCACTTCCTTAAATTCAACCTTTCCGATTCCTAATCCATTATCGTAATTAGTACTTAAAGCGTATAACCCGAACGGGTAGTAAGACGCGATGCTAAATATTATTATTATTTAAGAAGTTGGATAGCGAAAGAGCATCTCGTAAAATTTGTTTTTTAAAGTATTAAAAACCATTATAATTTTCAGTGTTTAAATAAATATGAAAATGCAATTATGATGCAAAAGTTGAAATGATTATTACTAGATTAAAAAAAACTTTTTTCCAGATTAAAGATTCGATACCGATATTTTTCTTTCGATACTTTTAATGATTACAGTATCAATACTTTTATTTCAATCCCTACACAACAGACACAAACCGGAATGTCGGTGATATGAGAGGTCGAGGATTGAATCGTGGTCGGGTATAATTAGGGTGGTTTTTACCTAAATTGATTCCCACTCTTCCTTGCTGCCAATTCGGGTATATTTTCCTTTAAATTATGCCTTCCTCATTCCTATCCCAATCGTTTAAATATGCGGATAGTCAAAACGGGTACTAACTACAGTAGCCCCATGACTTCTTTGGTGCTGACTGACAGCTCACAGCTGACTTCTGACAGTTAACATTTAGGTATATACCTAAATTTATGACCGTCAAAAGTGACAGCTGCTAAACACATGTTTTTACAGATCATTTGGTACGGCTTAGGGATACATAATTTGATCTGGTAACGTTTCAAAGCTGTCAGTCAGCACCAAAGAAGCCATGGGGCTACTGTAAGACGCAGTGATTAGATAATAATTTATTCGTCAATCTTGTTCACACATTCTGTATCCTTGATCGTTATTGTGTAGGCTCTACTAAACTACTTTGTCCAATCAAACCTCTCAAAACAAAACAATTGCAGCAACCAAACTGCCCATATCTTCTAGAGAGAAAATCTTTTACCTCAACATTATAATGGATCTTGATATTTTATGTCTCCACAAATTAAAAATATGGGTTTGTATACTATATGTATCCCTCTTTCTGTGTGTCTGTGATAGGCGCGTATTCAGGAGGGGTCAAAGGGTCAGTTGACTCCCCCCTTTGAAGATTAGAAAATTAATACAAAAACAAAAAAATGAAAGTTCATATTTTAGAAAGAAAATACAACACAGATAAATTAGACAATTTTTTATCTTTTTACGCGCAGATGCCTCTTAAGCCGTGTCCACACGTACATTATTCGTCCACGGTTATTCAATGTCCGATATGACTCACGCGAGTGTGAAAAAAATATTCTTTTTCATGTGGTAATATTTGTTATGCATTGCGAGTAACAAACAGTGCTCCGCATAGAGACGGTAGACTATCACATGTCAATAATAATAATAATAATAATATTTAGCATCGCGTCTTACTACCCGTTCGGGTTATACGCTTTTAAGTACTAATTACTCTAATGGATTAGGAATATGGGAAAGTTGAATTAGAGGAAGTGAACCCTCATTTGCGTGGAGGGAGAGATTTAGGAAAAACCACCCCCAGTTCACCCGACAGAGATTCGAACCTCGATCTCCCCGTCCTCAGCGGTCGAACTCAACACGACAAGCGCGTTAGCCAACTACGCCACCGAAGCGGGTATCACATTTCAAAGAAGACTAATAATAGCCCAAGAGCAGTTCTACCACGAATACAGAATATAGAGTACTAGCTACCCATCACACCCTCTTCAGTGGTTGCGTGGTCAACACAACGCTCTTGCAGTAGACTGGACTGCCGATGACGGGGAGATCAAGGTTTTGATTAAATAATTGATTTGGATAAGGATTCATATCATGATACGGATATAATCACTTTTTGATCGCATCCGTGTTTTAGTTGACTAATTTCAACAAAAAACGTTTATTGTAACATAACTATAATAATTACATATATTGTCTCGTGGACTTTTTTGTTCACATTCGTGAGAACGCTCAATATGTATAGTATTTTTTATGTAATACCAATAGTATTTGCAGCGCACGCGGAGAAAGTATATTTTTAGGCTGTTTTTTTTATACTTTTGTAAAACTATAGACATTTTTATGAGGAATAAATAATTTTCAAAATAAAATATAGCCTATGTTACTCGCTGATAATGTAGCTTTATATTGGTGAAATAAATTTTTAAAATTGGCCCAGTAGTTTCTGAGTTTATCCATTACAAACAAAAAAATCAAAAATCAAATCTTTCCTCTTTATAATATTAGTGTAGATGTGTGGACAGCAGGAGCGGATGAATTGTGGGGGACTCTGGGCCCCGGAAATAATTTACCCCTTCTTGGAATAAATTCCTCCCTAGATATATTTCAAATCCTCTGATATCAAATATGAAGCTGAAAGATGGCCTTAAATCAATCTCCAAGTGACTTTTAAATGCATTCTAGTGCCAAAAATTTGCCGGAGAAGACCGCTTCAAGTAACTTCTAGACTAGAGGCATCTAACTTGCAGAAAACATCAGGGAAAGAAAGCCTTAACTATCTTCCAAGGTCATCCAAATTTCAAAAATGTCTGGCGGAGAACAACTCCAAACAGTTTCTATATACATGTCATTTTGAAGAATTTTCAGGCGAGGACCAGCCCAAATAGCCTAGTTTCTGAAATAATTCAATTTTCAAAATTTTATTGGTGGTAGACTACTTCAAAGATAATCTTTTAGAGGTATCTAACTATCTAAAAAACATAAGGTGAGGATCATTCCAAATAACCTCAAGGGGCATTCAAAGTTAAAAAATATGTAGGTGAGGAACACTTTAAATGGCTTATAAAAGAATATATTTTTAAAAAAAAACCCCCCCATATGAAAATGATCTGGGTCCGCCCATGTGTCTGTCTGTAACTGGACCTTCAACCGAAACGGTTTGAACCATTATATTCAAATTTCATCATATTTAACTGTTATATGAAAATGATGTGACATTTTGATATTATTCTTGTTCAATGTTTAATTAAAATTTACTGATATGTGATTTTGGAACATTCTAAAATTTTAGAAATTGGATTTAGTGATTATGCTCAAAATGGATAGCTGGTGAGCACTTTATATTTAAAATAACACCATGTGTTTATTTTTCTGAAAAACGTAAATCATAATTTAAGGGTCGTTTACTAATTAGAGATTTTTGAAACTTTGAAATAGTTCCAAAATGTGTATAGTGAGTTTGTTCAATGTGGGTAAATGGGGAGTGGTTTACATGAAAAAATAAAAATATGTGTTGTTCTTTTTCTAAACAAAATTATTTAAAAGAAGTGTTACCGATTACTTATTTTTAATAATTCGAATATTTAATAAAAGTGGTTCTAACAATTTTTATTAAAAAATGAAGTGTGTTTCAATTGATTCACAAACCAAAGAAAATCTATTAAAGATCAGTTAACAGTTAGCCAATTTTTGACAGTTTTGTTCCAGACAATAACTTAGAGAATGTATGTTGTACGATAATATTGAACCAACTTTTAAATGATGTAACCTTAGCTAGCATCAAGTTGGCTGTGTCATAATATAAAGTGACGTCCGTCCCCTCAGTCGATTGACTCACTCTAGAGATTAACTACACCTCCAGATGGTCCTGGTTTTATCTCAGACCATGATTAAAACATATTACTATGTGTTTGTATCTAATTGGTTTGCTTTTAACTAGCTAGGCCAAATACTCGTGATAGGCTTTAATATAAAGTATCCATTGTTTGGCCCTATACACAGACAGGGTGTACACCAGACCCACAGTTCCAGGTTAAAATGACTGCGCTCATTGGGAAAGCTTAAAACCTTCAACACGGGGATCCCTACGTGCAGTCCCGCGTGACATCACTATAATGCCGGATTTTTTAATATGGTTTTACTAGTGAACAAACAAAAAGTCAATAAACACGCTTTTACAAAGCTCGGTCCAGGCAGCAGCCCCATCAGCCCCTTTACATAAAATAATCTCCAAACGAGCCAACTCACACTGCAAATTACAAAGAAAACGTAGACTAAAATGGTAATTTTGTTGTTCAAGTGAGTGCTTGCACATTTTCTAGTTGGAAACAATCTCAAATACTTTCTACTAGTTACTTGTCTGTAAAGATTTGTTAATTGAAAACAGGTAAAGGGGAGAATTGTGGTAGGTCACTTAGATGGGCTTTTTAATACCTGTACTATTGCGTTCGGACTGCCTCCCTCTTATAACGAACAATTTTAAGTGAGTTGTTTTACTTGAAAGTGCTGTTATCACCGAAAACAATAACTTATACTCCCCAGTTCTCAAGGACTTAGCCTGGGTGTCTGGTGCATATCTAGTCTATGTCCTATGCTATTTTAGTTGCAAGTCGAATCCTGGTAGTTAAAATTAGAGAGATATATAATTTTCATAAGCTATATATTATAATACTAAAGTTTAGCTGTGACTTTGCTAGTATTTCTTTCGGATAAATTAACATTTTTTCAAGTGAAGTATTTAAACTACCAAAACCTCTATTTAAGAAACATATGAATCAAGGGGCATGTTTAATATATCAACGATGCTCCACATATTGACGACTAACAGTAGTAAGGAACTTATATAAATGGTTTTAATGTTTGCAATCCTAGTATCAATATTTGCTCGCTTACGTGTTGGTATTGTTGCAATGAACACCAAAATAAATACTTTATATCGTTGCATTCCTAATATTAAGATTGTCTCTTTTATGTGAAGGGATTGTTTCTATGAACATAAAAAAAGTCTAAATTTATCTTTTAAGAAACAAAACTAAGTAAACCTAATTTACACGCAAAACCATAAAATAACTGAAAAAAGTGCATAAACTTAAGAGGATAGCATCCGAAGGTTCAACGACAGTTCTGAGGTTGCGCAACCCATGCGCGAGTGAAGCGATGTGGAGCTTACACGGATAAATCAGAGACAGGTCATCCAGTATAGAGAAGAAAGCTCGGTGAACTGACAAGCGCCTAGTCAGTCCCCTTTACTCTGCCATTCTTTCTCCATGAGACAACACTCACGAACACGCAGAAAGAATGTGTACTTCTTATCTTGGGGAGGACAGCAGTGTAAAGGCTGGCACTTACACTCCTTTATCTATCGTTTACTTGTACATACAGTTGTAAGTTGTAATGTAAGACGGAGAGTGTGTGTGTGTGTGTGTGTGTGGAAAAGTCGGCCGACTTGCTTATCGCGTACAGTCAATTGTTTGGCATGAACAGAATCAACGTCCAGTTGATTCTTCCGTGCTTGTTCCTACTCGCATACAAGTAAGAAGGACTGTGTAAAGTCAGTTCACGGTAGGAATTGACTTCTGAAAGGCCTTTTTCCCTACCAGAAATCTATTATATAGTAGGATATTGGTAGGAAAAAAGACCTTTCAGAGAGTAATTCCTACCGTGAATGGAGTATAGGTGCCGTTCGGGTTATACGCTTTAAGTACTAATCACGCTAATTGATTGGGAATTGGGAAGGTTGAATTAGAGGAAGTGAACCTACATTTGCGTGGAGGGAGAGTGGAAAACCATTTAGGAAAAACCACTCCCAGTTCACTCGACCGAGATTCGAACCTCGATCTCCCCGTCCTCGGCGGCCGAGCTCAACACGACTAGCACGTTAGCCAACTACGCCACCGAGGTGGGTCAGAGATAATATTGAAGACAAAATTGTCAGTCCAATTAGTGAGGTATGTAGAAAATTGAGATAAACTTGTATATAAATAATAGTTTTATTTTCATATAAATTTAAATGATTATAAAATGCGCATGTTGTAAGTGTATTTATTGTGAAAAGTAAATACAATAATATACTCATGTTTCTAGGTCAAAAACAATTTTTAAACCAACTAATAAACAAAATGTATTATTTTGATATACAGTATAGTTAACATTATTCTAATGAATCATATTATCTTGCCAACTAACTTTTCCTTCGTCATTGAAATATTGAAGAAAAAGGTTTCGTGAATCACTTGCTTCTCGTCCAAAATGTGTATTATGTCCATGCTGTAGTCCACGAACTGCATCTGGATTAATTCTCAATCCGATACTTATTTCAGATTACCCCCCAGTCCTCATTGTCTAAACAGTCTGTTGGAATATATGAGTTACTACACATTCTGCGAAAAAATTTTATGTAAAACGGCAAAAGTCATAGCAACAAGATCTACGCGATACAATCGTAAATTAATGTCTGTATGTAAAATACGAAATCGAGCAGCCATTATGGCAAACACATTTTCAATAATCCTGCGTGCTCTGGATAAGCGGTAGTTGAAAATATTTTTTCTCTGATTAGATTTTCTTGTGGGAATGGCTTTAAAAAACCTGAGCGTAAACAGAATGTCTCGTCTCCAATAAAAACATATGGAAGTTCTATAGTACTATTTTTAACGGTTTTAAGTTCAGGTAAATTTAACTGTTTATTTACCAGTTTTTCATAGAATTTTGTGTTTTCAATTACACCTCCGTCGGAAATACGTCCATTTGTTCCCATATGGCAGTAAATCAATTCGTAATTTATGTTCGCAATTGCCATTATTACCACACTATTATAACCTTTATAATTCCAAAAATATGATCCCCTTCCTGGTGGAGGTGTTATTCTTATATGTTTTCCATCTACACATCCCAGACAATTTGGAAACTGCCATTTGATTTCATACTGTTTAGCAATTTCACTCCACTCTTGCTATGTTCTAGGGAACTGCAATCACATGAAACAAAAAATGTATTTTATATTATTTCAGAGTGAACAATATGTTGATATTATTGATGAAGTAAATAGTGTAGGTGATATAAACGAACCAGGTGAGCCATCTAAACCCAAAAATGCAGATTATCTTACCTCAACCTCAACTTCTTGAATAGTTTCGCGGTCCTCATCAATAAATACATCAATAACTTAACTTCTAAGAAGAAAAAAAATGGGGTGTGGCTGTGTCATGGACACGGCCGTGTGTTGTACGTGAATACGTTTATGTAACGGGTTATATATTTTTAAATAAAATATTTTTATTTATGTATTTAGGATAAGAGCAAGGAAACAAATAAGTATTGTGTTACAATATAACTTTATTAATTATAGGTCTGTGATACGAAAAGTACGACACAAATGGCATACAAGATACATCGAGATTTATAAACTAATGTTTTATATACAATCGATAGATTTTGACGACAGCTGACGATTAAAACTCAAACGAACATCGTAGCTTCTCCGAGTCAGAAGTTATACTAATTGTAAATCTCGATACGCAGCAAAATAACCTCAAAATGGCGGCGCTTCCCCCTCCACAGCACGCGATGCGTCACTGTTCTCGCTTATTCGCTTATCGTAATGAATTCTTTGATCCTCTAGCCATCCAGTGGTGTAACTTAATTTTGGATGTAGAAGATAGATTAGAAACTACAACGCCAAACTGTATTTTTGATAATATTTTTTTATTCTAACACCTTATTATATTCACTATTACTACTTTAAACTAATGTTTTATATACAATCGATAGATTTTGACGACAGCTGACGATTAAAACTCAAAGGAACATCGTAGCTTCTCACGAGTCAAAAGTTATACTAATTGCAAATCTCGATACGAAGCGAAATAACCTCAAAATGGCGGCGCTTCCCCCTCCACCACGCGCGATGCGTCACTGTTCTCGCGTATCGTAATGCATACTTTGATCCTTAAAGGCCCGTTGACACGGTGTTAGTTGACTAATGCAAGTACACTAATTTGGCTGCACGCGCACAACTTGCACCGTGTAAACAGACAAGCAAGCTACTAACATAAAAGTCCACTTGCAACTGAAAAAGTTGGTCACCTTCCAACTTTACTAATGCAAGTAGACATATCAAAATGGCGGCAACTAAAAATTGTGTGTGGGGACGACGACACTTATTTGTGGAATGTTATGAAAAGGATGAGTTTTTGTGGAATATTTAAGCACCGGATTTATAAAGATAAGAATGCGAGGGATATTGCACTGGAGAATATTTGTAAAGGGATATCAGGCGTACACATTCTCAAGAAGTGTCCGAAATAAAATGTTACGTAAATATTGCAAATGTGCCTTTTGAGAGATGTTATTTAATATCGGTAAATAATTCATTAAATTATTATTTCCTACCAATTAACATGGCATGTGTATTTTTTTTAAATATACAATAAAAAATAATACAACATTGTAGTACCGTGATTAGTTCCGGCAACATAATATTCGTGTTATCGGCAAGTAAGGTATGAATGTCCGGTGAATTTTCACACTAAATCACCGGCAAGTTTTCCAATATACGTATTTGACACTTTAACGAATATTTATAAGTTTTAATAAATAATGTTCAGCCCGTACATACACTTCTAACACACTGTAGTAATGCTTCGGCAACTTGAGTAGATACGCAACATATTATTATTGTCTCATAGCAAACCAGATAGTTTATATTTAAACCAATCTACAAATTAATTTAGGCCTATTATTATTATTTTTTAATATTTTAGGCCTACCTAGAATTTAACAATATATTTTGTTATTAGTATACCAACATTTAAAACAGGGCTGAAAAATCCTGGGTTGGACCTATTTAAAAAAAATGCCCTACCGAGTTTGGTTGTATTGGGATTTATTGACCTTATTTGAGTTTAATTTTATTTAACATGTATTCTAAATAAGTTAACAAATCAAGTAAAATAATTCATTAATCATTTGGGATCAACTAAAATATATTTTAATGTATTAAATAACTAAAAAATAGGAGACACACTAATCACTAACTTTTGTATGTTGTCTCTATAAAACAATTTTTTTTAAATAGGTCAACTAATTATGATAAATTGCGTTTACTGAAAAATTGAAATTCATTTGGCCGCCCATACTTATTCACTCTTACTAGCTCCTAACACACAAGCGTAATTAGTATATGCGTATAAATTACCCGAACGAGAAATGAGACGCAGTGATAAAAAAATATGGCTCCAATAAAGAGACCAGTTATCACCACTCTTCATTTTCAGCCATGTTTTTATAAGCGCTACTAATACAAGTGAAAAATGCGTGTCAACACAATTAACATGTTAGTAAGCTAATACAACTAAACTTGCATTAGTCCACTAACAGTGTGTCAACGGGCCTTTAGCTATCCAGTGGTATAATTTAATTTTGGATGTAGAGGATAGATTCAAACTACAACGCCAAACTGTATCCCCCGATTTTGTTATCATTAGGTTTTTTGGATTGCCCCCGTATGGTAGCAAATTTAGAGACGTATTCACGTCGAAAGGGATCGTTCTGATGAGGTTTTAGAAATTATAGCAAATTCCTCGCAATCCAAAACTAAAGAGCAAACGGAAACAGTTGGAAAATATGCTTCATATGGACGGAATATAGCCCAGGAGCTACATGGTCTTCCACCAGAAATGGCAATTTTTCGCAAAAGAATTATAAATGAAGCAATTTATCACGGGCAACTGGGAAATCTCACATCAAACTCAAGAATAGTAAATGAAGTGGAGCAAATAACATATCCTAGAATATTCTACAGCAAAGGTTGACGAATATTACTCACAATTTCTGTCAAATGATGAATTTAATAACATTAGTAACCGTGGTGAATAGTACAAATTTAATAATATTCAACATTACTTACATTTATATCATGATGATGCGGGTCCAGATCAAGGAATGGGTGCCCGGGGCCACTTTCCAAATGTGGGGCACCACGTTTTTTTTTTGTAATATTAATTGTTACTACTAATTTAAATAATATATAAAATTTTCAAACGTCAATTATTTTAAACAAAGGTCAAGTTATTTATATTAAAAAGATTTATCATGTAAAAAAAAATCCCATACCTTCATTTTGAACAAAATCAACACGGCAATCTTCTAAAAATTTAAAATTTTACAAATATTACAGCAAACTACCCTCAAATCTATTAGTTTGGAAAAATAAGCATTAACTTACATTATTATTCATCATATAAAATAATCCTTAGATTAACCAGTTTTTAACAAAATCATTGCTGATATTTTCAAAAAAATTTCACAATTTTCAAAAATCATAAAAGAATTTTGTAACAAGTACAAATATAGTTTTGGAAATTTAAATAAAATATTCGTAGCAATAAGAAATAAATGTGTGGGGTATCTTTAGGGAGCCCCCTTCAAGCTTAAGGCTCGGGGCCATGTCATCCCTGGGCGCCCCCTTAATCCGGCCCTGTGATGATGTGTTTATTAATTACATATATACTAGTTGTAATTTGTATAAGAACCTAATAAAGTACTTACTTGAATGTATTCTCTTTTTAATCCCTCATAAATAGCTGCACAAGTGTCCGGAATAATTTCTCCAAAATCTTGGGCAGATATAGCACAAGTGTATTTTAAATCTTCTTATCTTCTCCCCGTTGCTAAAAAAACGTAGAGTAGCACTAAGGCATTTGTGAGGTGTTATTGCTTTTCTCATTATTGTGTCTATTCTTTTAATACGTGGAGTCACCATTTTAAGCCATTCATATTAGTTAATGAAACAAATAGCCGAAACTATTGTTAATGTATTTTAGTGGGGATAGTCCCTCATAGATATCATATTCTGAAAATGTTCAATTTTCAGAACATTCATATTAGGTTTCTTCATCCATGCGTAAATAGTTAAACCAATCTTCAGTTTCTAGTTTTAATTCATTTAGCAAATTAATGTGACTAAACTCCGCTCTCTTCAATAACCATTGTTTTGGCCACTTTTTTCTAACTATTTTCTTTTTTTCTTTTTTATTATTATAACAGCCGCTAATGCTTCAACTAATGTGTGTTGGTCGGCCATGCTTATTTTTCATAACTGACAATAAAACAATAGTGTTAAACGGAATGTCAGTGGACTCCATTGGGTTCCGTCTTGCATAACAACTTACAGCTGTACAAGTAAAACGATAGATAAGAAGGAGTGTCTGTGCCAGCCTTAACGAAAGAAAAGAATAGTAAAACGGCATCGCGCTCCTAGTTTGCTTTATGGGTCTTACAGCCACTAGACTGGCCGTCTCCCAAAGGTTTGGCCGCAAGCGTTGTCCTTTTTCTGCGAAGCAAAGTTACCGTTTTGTAGCTCATAAATTAACATATCAATTTTAAAAATATAAGCAAGATATACTTTATACTAATAACTATTCACTAATTAATCTAGTAAAAGTAATATAACCTATTACAAAATTATTGATCCTTTATTTTAATGAAAGTGTTAGAATCTGCACTAGGCCCCTATGCCCCAGTATCACGAGGCACCAACAATATAACGTCACAAGTCTAGTTTCAATCGTGCAGGAAAACCAATAATATTATGGTCGTCGTAATAATAGTTACTAAGAAACTCCTGTAAAGTCTGAAATTGATATATTTTAAACGAAGTAAAAAAAAATTGAAAATTGTAAAACCTCTTGAAACACTTTTAGCAAAATATGAAACAATTGACTAGTGATTTTTTTAAATATATTTTGAGCTAACAAGCGTAAATTACCACCGGAAATAAATGTTAGGGAGCTTCCGAGCTTTGTTTTCATACTAACCCCAAAGCACTGTAGGGATGGGCGAAACAATGATTTTACGATAACAGTGATCACAGTGACCTTGATTTTAAAAGAGCAGTGATTTAAACCAGTGATTATTCACAGTGATTGGCAGTCACTGTGTCAGCAATTGTAGAACTAGACATTTATTTCATCCGTTGCACGTGTGGTGCTGTAGTCATTGTTTCCAACATTACGTTCATGATAAACAATATTATATACAACGTATTGAACAACATTCTTCTTCTTAATTATTAGCTAGTTTAAAACTTTATTCGCCGTAATTAATAGCTAACTTAATTTTATGAAAATAGGTGAAAAACTATGCAAGTAAAAATAAAAATACGAACTTATTTTGTAATCGAACTCAGTCTGTAAATAATATAAAAATTGTTTTCTTTTTTTAGGTATAAGTAGAAAAAAAAGGTCTAAAATAGAAGAATACAAACACTAAAGACAATCTTAAAGGGAATCCATTAGCGTTGCAATAGCAAAGGTAAAATCAAAGAATAAGCTAGCGACTTACCAGCAGCGACATACCAATTAAAAATATAAACAAATTCTGGTGGAATGGTGAACCGTGATTCTATTTTAAAAACCCCGATATTTACTATTCAATACTTAACAGAGGATATTTTTTTTATCTTTCTATTTAGTGAACTCATATGCTCTTCTATCCAAAATATTTCTGCAGCGATGTTTAGTAGTTTGTTTATATTATTTTATTATCGTATTTAAGTAAATATTGAGTTTGTTAATCAGCTGCGTTTGTTTCTGCACCCTGTTTGTAAACATATTTTGTCTCGAATACTTTATTATTTTTATTTATTAACTATCATAATTGGTTTGTGACTGATATAGTTATATTAGGATTGTACATCGAGGAACTATCACAAAGTGGACAGGATTTTGAACTTTTTAATTTGAAACAGTTTTGGTGCTGCATAACCGTTGTACTACACTTGTCTACTCTTTAAGTGTGTTTAAGTGTAGGCAACAATTATTATAGTTACAAGTACATTCAATTTCATTAACACTTATAATGACCCGCCTAAGTGGCGTAGTTGGCTAACGCGCCAGTCGTGTTGAGCTCGACTGCCGAGGACGGGGAGATCGAGGTTCGAATCTCGGTCGGGTCTTTCCTAAATGGTTATCCACTCTCCCTCCACGCAAATACGGGTTCACTTCCTCTAATTCAACCCTCCAAATTCCTAAAATAGACTCTGTTTTTAAACTTTTTTTTTATAAAAAATCTAAATGTTTTAACTTGAATCAATAAATATACTTGTAAATCCATTTACACTCAATAATTTTTAGGCACATTTGGTGTAATAACTGTTAATATTCACAAAGCTCTTATGATGGCTAATAGCGTCATGAGAATATAATGATAACTTATAAAATATAATATAATAATTTCATTGGTTAAGGTCTTTAAAGAAAAATATTATGTGAAAAAAATGGCAATTGATTGATTGCTATTAAATGTAAGAATTTGCAGACACTGAATCATATGAAAGATCAATCACTATTTATGTACACCTTCTCCCTGTCATTTTTAGTAGTCGAAATTTGTATCGAGAATAGACCATTTCTGGTAACAAGCTTCCCTTGTAAAAGCTGAAAAATAAAAACTAATTGTTCAACTAAAACTTACGTTCCAAACTCAAAATCTTATTCCGCTTGTTTAGTATCTGGCGGATTTTTTTTTACTAATGCCCACTTTTCCTTCCAAGGTGTGTTGTGAATGCTATTTGGGATCATACTTATATGTAAGTTTACTTAATTCAGCGCCGCAGTTATAGCTACAATTAACAAGCTTAATAGATTTGTGACGATAAGGAGATTACTACATTATAAGTAGCTTATATAAAATAATAAAACTTAAATAATACTGGTTTTTTTTTGTAATTGATTCATTTTACCTTCAGTGTTTAACTCTTAAACTTATGGTTAAGTATTAAATATAAAATAATACCTACTACAAACTTTTTTCTCTATTTTAAATAAGACATTAATGACTAACATATTAGTCATAAACTACCGTGAGAGATATATTGCTTTTAGGTACCGTAGGCATACCTCCTGCCAAAATTCGTCCTCTCGTTCAATTTTCACAATACTAAGCCATTTTTTCATGTAAACTACAAAATAACAAAATCTTATTTTAGTTACATGTAGCTGTCCTTGAACTTGAAAGAAATAACTGTGATGTTTCTTTAAAATCAATTTTCCGTCAAAATAATCACAAAATCCAATCTGAAAGTCAAAATATAAATTTTAGATTATGTATTTATATGTAAACTTGTGCTTTAGCATCATGAGCTGGGGTAAGGATAAGGAATTTAATTGCATTAATTAATGCCGGCATAGCTTAATTATGTGTATAGAAGGTTAGAAACATTACAGGATGTCCATGAATAATGAATATCCTCCGTGATTATAAACATGCATAGTGCTACTATCAATGAACAATAAATGGTTTCATCAGAAAGAACAACTCTAACACACTCGTTCAATAGTAATTTAATAATTTGGAAAATTTACCTAAATATTTCCTTGATAAAAAACTTGTATTCAGAAAAACGCAAATAATTTTTACAATATATAAATTAGTATAGACCTATCTTTACTTTGCCTAGTTGTTAAAATCATCGAATAAAGAATGAATGCTTAGTGGTAAAGCTCCCAATTCTATCCCAAGAGTTACAGGAATAGCATAGGTAATAGTTTTGACGATTCATTCATTGATCCAGGATTTGGGTTAAATAATGTCAAACAGTTTTATTTTAAAACCTTGTAATTAATTTTCTATTATAACACTATTCGTGATTGCTAATATGATGCTAATTGTGTGTATTTTATTAAAATATATTTCAGTTTTTCTAGAGTAAAAATAATCAGGACCTATCTCAGATTCACATAAAGACAAGTTTTGGCGAACCACTTGGTGGTTTCTTTCACACAGGAAATCATCCGTTTAAATAATAAAACTATTTGGAAATAACTTTTTGCCCAAGTTCACACAAAAGAAAGAAGAATTGAATCTATTCATTACATATAATAAAACTCCAATGGGTGTCTACATTCAATTTTTTTTTTTTAGTTTTTAATTTTCTGGCTTGTATAAACGATAGAAGACCAATCTATAAGACAAATGGAAAAAAATGCTTCTAGGAAATTAAAGTAAAACTATCCTAGATAACTAAAGTGGTTAGAAAGTATTTCAATTTTAAAATTAAGATTTGGGAAAATAAAAGGGTAAGACTACTTATTTTTTTACATTTTGAGTGTTATAGAAGATTAAAATATTTGCAAGCACTTTGAAAAGATCACCCTCAATAATTGGAAAATAATTAAAATTTTAACTCAGAAAATTGGTTTAAAAAAATAGGAGAGGGGGTGGGGAATTCAATATTTCACAAACTATTAGGAAAAAAACTTTTTGGTTTGTAGAAAATCTTCATGTAATTGCAGATAAGTACTATGTATGGAAAACAGCCTACACTGCAAAAATTGAAATATCTCAGTTGCTGTCATTTCAAGAATGCCTATGCGCACACGAGCAAATCTTGATGAGAGTACTGCAAACATATAAAACAATTCCCTCACCTCATACTTGTCTTAAATGATGTTTTTGGTAGTTTAGATGAGTTGGTTTTTAAAGAAATTGTTAATTTACCTGACATTAATGCAAGCAAAGACGCGGGCAAACTCTAGTGTACAAATAAAGTGGTCAAATGTAAAGTGTTAAAATTCTCATAAACATTGAATGTGTTTTTACATGTGTTTAAAATAATAATTCTCTAGCTTAGCAACTCAAAAATTTTCAAAAGAGACTTATTTTGGGGAGGTGGAGGTGTTTTAAGTATGCTATTATTTTATTGGTAACCAAACTGTTTCAAAGTATTGAATTATGGTTTTGAGTACTTTCCCAAGAAATATTTTCTCTGATATCGTCTTTTACGAGCCGGTATTTATATTTGTAGTCAACAATTTCTGGCAATAGGCTTTCTTTGTAAAACCTAGAGAAAAGAAATAAAAATTAGAAGATCTTCCAAGAATTTTAAATAAAGTTTAATTTTATTTAAATAAATGTTACTATTTATAGGATCTATATTTTTTTACATGTATGTTTTGTTGAAGCCCAGTGATTTGCGTTAAGATGTTAAAACACTGATAATAAAATAGCGTGACAAAGGAAACCTTATTGCACTAATTTATTCTTAATGGCATTCTTGAATTAAAACTAATACACATTACTTCTCTTCATAAGAAATAAAAATTGTAGTAATAGAACAAAATATATTAAGCATAAAAATATAACGATTAACAAAAAAGATGGATACAACGCAATAAATAAGATTCAATATAAGGTGACTTCTGACGTGTGTCTTCTGTTGTTGTTTTTTACCAATTTTTACAGTTTTGGTCCAAGTTTTGTGAGAAACAGGTGAAACGGTTTTAGGTTGTAGCAGATTCCTTTGTTTTGTCTTGATCAGTGTCATTGCGAAAAATGTTGTTTCACATAAGAAGACGAAAAACAAATAAAAAATGCTCACTTGTACAGTTTTGGGTATTTCTTTACTTTTATCCAAAATTGGGAAGTACTCACAGTCAGACGAAGTTTCAACTCCATGTTGAATGCTAATATTATTTATTTGAGTTATTTAACGTGCACTTTCTGACCTAACTGATTATATCAGCACACAAGAATTTCTATGTGCGAGAGTAAAATGGCTACTAATTTTTCCGGGGAAGGTATTTTCACATAACTTCCAGGTGTTTTTTTTACATGCCACAATAAACATGGGATCAACGGCTTTACTTTCTTTCCGAAGGAAGTTGTTCTACGGTGTTTTATCGCTGAAGACAAGTCCATTGATCCCGGCTGGGTTTGAACCCACAAACATGTGTCCCGATACAGCATATTTTGATTCCGAGGATCACTTTCTGGAGGAAAATACAATTCAAACTCTTATCTCAAACGACATAGCAGTAAATTTTAGTATCTACAATCGAGAATTTGTTTGCACTAGTAAGCGATTTGAGACAAAGGCGGCTTTCCATTTCTTACTTACATTATTAAAGAAACGCACCATAAGTAGTCTTTAGTTTGCGGCCCTGCCAGAAAAGATCCACGGCCTGGCGGTAGGAAACGCTGCTTTAAACACAAGCATTGGCGGTCATAAAATTTGATTCTTCTGGCTCCCAAGAAACTGGATTGATTTGAGGAAGAGGTAAAGATATGAATACTAACTATATGCACAACATCTAAATTGTCCCTGTTGTTTACCCATGCTCACTCCATGCTGATGTAGGTACACATTTGCTAAACTACCTTCTTACTCCATTACACTTAAATCACCTCTTAATATATATGGTAGCTAAGTAATTAAAAAAATGCAGGTTGTGTAGCACACGTTTAAGTGTTTACATCTAGAGGACACTATTTTGATTCCGGGGTTGCTAGAAAATAAAATTTCTATTTGTAGACAGACACGTCCTTCTATATGAATAGTGAATATCTAGGCTATATTTCTGAATGTGAAGTACAGATCACATTGTTACTTAAGTTAGGTTGTGTGTTTAAAAAGTGTATGGTAAATACATGAATATAAATAGGTCCCTGTTATTTTTGACCAATTCACTGTTGCTATATAAACTAAAAAAATAGTCAGCCAGAATCAGCAACGAATAGTTTGATCCCCTTATTCCGATTTATTTTCTTGCAATGGTCTGTGAGGTATGATCTTATTTATTTCCCTCTACTGTGGTCCACAGTTGTTTTTTCTCTGTTCATTTTGACGCTGACTTTTTTTTTAGCTTGTACTTACTTATTATTATTATTAGCACCGCGTCTTACTACCCGTTCGGGTTATACGCACTTACGCTAATGTGTAATGGTAGGGTGATTGTGAGATGAAATGGAGGACCTACAGTTTAACGTGGAATCCGAACCACGGTGGAGGCCTGGCATTCCTCACATTCACAAGATGTCTTGTCAGAGGTGAAGGAAGGGTTTGGTAATCAGATAAATCTGTGCCGGGACCGAGGATTGAACCCCGGCCGCCAGCATAGAAGTCTGACACCTTACCCCTAGACCGCCAGGCTACCTTGTACTTACTAAAATGTGGTCAAAATATATGTATTTTTCAATAAAAAGCACCAAGAACTGCAAGCTTCTACTAAAGGCGATGAATCGAGTGGAAGTATAAACAGCAAGAAAAAACAAGAAACGGATTAAGCTGCTCGTCTGCCATTCTTTCACTTCTCCTACCCCCTCCTACGTTCAGAGCAAAGTTTGACCGGCCCTTTGCCGAGTGATGGCGTTAGTGTACAGGGAAATGTTACCGGTCGCTACCCCTCAGGTTAATAATAATGCCAATAAATTTTGTGTTGTGACCCCCAATAAATTATATAATTTGATTCTAAAATTTCTATTCTATGTTCCTATACCATTGCCCTTTCATTTCCCTCGGATTTAAGTCTTTAATAATCAACTCAAATATCCCTTATTTTGACTTTTATAAGGGCAAAATTTCATATTTTAAACTATGTTTACAAATCTTTTATGTATAGAAACATAGAATAGAGTTTTGTATTCATTCCAGTGAATACCAAACTTCAATACTACTAATAGTTTTATCAAAATTATGATAGAGATGAACATTTGAGTGACACTGTCTTAGCTCCCCTATGCAGGCCTCGTAATCATAGGTCCTGTGCCCCTAGTTTTGAAATATACAAGAAAACGCACTCGTATTTTGCACATCCATAACAGACTCTTGCCTTAAAATATGTGTGAAAAATGACCCCAAGTATAAGACGACTCCTGGATAGCCGAGTAGTTAGAGCAGTGACATACTTAGCCAAAAGTGTTGGGTTCTATTCCTGTGTCTAGGTATAATTTTTTAGATTAGAAAATATATTATTAAAAGCTAAGGAATGGGTCAATAAAAATACTTTAAGATTGAATATTGATCTACTGTAGGTATTGTGTATTGAAGAAAACACTTAATCACAGAGACAAACCACTTTTGATTACTTAGTTTAATATCAGGTCAAGTAAAATTTTCTTAGTCCTATTCCTAGTGGTGTGTGTATATTATTATTATTATTATTAGCACCGCGTCTTACTACCCATTCGGGTTGTATGCACTTACGCTAATGTGTAATGGTAGGGTGATTGTGAGATGAAATGGAGGACCTACAGTTTAACGTGGAATCTGAACCACGGTGGAGGCTTGGCATTCCCCACATTCACAAGATGTCTTGTCAGAGGTGAAGGAAGGGTTTGGTAATCAGATAAATCTGTGCCGGGACCGAGGATTGAACCCCGGCCGCCAGCACAGAAGTCTGACACCTTACCCCAAGACCGCCATGTCACCGTGTGTGTATATTGTGAGGCCTGAAACAAAAAGTTATGAATAATATGGCTATTATTGATTACAAAAAGAGAGAGAAACCATATTGTTGTGGAAAAGGAGATGGTGGTTGCGCTCAAGGGGGTAGAAAGGAAATTTTTCCAGAGGGGTCTACTTGAAAGTTAATTTGTTATGGTGTACATTATTTTAAATACTGTTTTTTAGTAACACTTCTTATTATTCATTTGTGTTATACATCTATGTACTGATTATACTAAGATGTTTGGGATGAGGGATGGTGATTTTATAGGAAATGTACCCACATGTGCACAGAGGTAGACTGAAAAACAATTTAGGAAATACCACCCTTAGAACAATTTACCAGGTCAACATAAATCATTTTAAAACTCTGAAACTTTTTAGCCCTTATAATTTTATTTAGAATATATAATTTAATTATTAATTAGTTATTATGGGGGAAAAAATTATATATATTCACTATGTAGAGAAAAATAACATTACATGCTGAGCTTGTGAGTTGTGTGAGTGTGGGAGGGGAGACGAAAGAAGGGTCTAGTTAACAAATGGCCTGAAGTAATGAAGTGCGCTCGCACCTCTCTTTGTAGTGATGGACGAAATAATGAAAGTAGGAGGAAAGCAGTTGAAGAGAGTGGAAAGCTTTAAATACCTGGTTAGTGTGATAAGCAGAAGCTTATTTCACGAGTGTGAGAAGTCTTATTTGGAGTAAGGATTTACCAAAGAAGTGATCTACAAGACGTTTTATGTACCAATATTTACATACACAGCAGAAATGTGGGTAATAAAGGTGAATTAAAGCTGAAAAATTAAATCAGAAATTAAGCCTGTGAAATGAATTATCTGAAGTAATTTAGGCGTGACAAGAATCGATAAGATTAGAAATGAGAGGGTGAGTGGAATAGTTTAGGATGTGTAATGGACTAGAGTTCTAGCCCTTACATATATTCAAGCTTATTTAAATATATAGACAACATTTTCTGACACCATGTGTATTGTGCTTACCAATAATCCATTGGAGCGACGGTTGGGTGGTATGAAGAGAAGTGGGCCATCACCACATTCCCAAATGCGTTTGACCAATTAGTCATCGATCAACTGACACTCATCGCTACCCCCTCTATCACTCCATGCCCGTCTGTTCAAAAAGGTATAAAATACTTGCCTCCCAGAATATTCATTATATTCATTTTCAAATATTCGTTCCAAGAACATCAACAGACCTCAAATAAACTCGTCCAGTCTACCGTTTTGAAGAGGGTTGGCCACTATGTCACACCAGCACGCTGCAGACAAGGCTGTTAAAGTAATATAGCTTCTACTCTAAATTCACAAGCTAAGAGTTGTTCTATTCACGGACTCCTAGGCGTCTTTGTCTTCACCCTCTTACTAATGCCTAGTTAATTGTTGTGCAGGCTCATTAGCATGAGTTTAATTGTTTTGAACTCTAAATTGATCACCCTTTGCTATCAATAGTATGAATTGGTAGTTAAACTTGGTTCGTCTTCTTTGACTATTGTTAGCTCCTTGCTATATCCTTCTGACTAGTCTTTTTATGGAGCAGTCAGACTCCCTATACTTTGAGGCTATATTTCTTATGGTCTAAACTTTGTAGCAGTGCTAGGGAGGTTGGATATTTTCTTGGTTTTATGGTCAACGTAATTGGGTCTTTGGCTCTTATACGCTCGTTTTAGAGTAGTTTATATTGTAGAGAAGCTTTGTATGGTGATAAAATTGTGGGTTATTCGACAATCCTGTGTGGAGGCTCACATTGTGTTGATTATTGTAATGTCCAGCACCCATTCGACGCCGTTAGACTTGGGAGTATTTATGTGTGTTAACTTTATTCAGAATCAGTTGCATGACAGCTAATGTCGTGTTAGTTAATAATGTGTACCCGGTTTGAGCTTGATGGTGAATGTCCTGTAGTTTGGGGCAATAATTGGCCATGAATGCTAATTTCCTTAATACTGGAATATGATACAATCAACTCCTATAAGGAGTAGCTAGAGTTTAGAAGAACGTGTAATTTTCAGTTATGGGCTAACTCTGTAACTCTTTAAACAATGGCTTGCGAGTAATGAGAGTTGATTCAGCAGTATGGAAGTTAAAACTGTACTCTTTCCCACTTCATGGGGAAGTTATCTAATGTTTATATTGTAACTGATAATTAAGTTGGCTTCACTGGACTTGAGTTATATAACCAACCTATTGCTGTAGAGATTGCTTTAGTGGTGTATAGAACCAAAGTTCCTTTTTAAAGAGTTATGAGCCATAACTTCTAGGAACTAAGCATAGTAGCCTTGACTCGTTATCACGTTTAAGGAGTAACTCCTGTTACCCCATTTTCTATTTTCACTATTATTATAGTTTAAATTCTGACTGATCACTCCTCCATGCTTTAATAGAAAATCTAATTATTATTATTATTATTATTATTAGCACTGCGTCTTACTACCCGTTAGGGTTATACACACGCTAATGTGTAATGGTAGGGTGATTGTGAGATGAAATGAAGGACCTACAGTTTAACGTGGAATCCGAACCACGAGTGGAGACCTGGCCATCCTCACATTAAAATCTAATTAATGTACTACATTATATAAATGTATAACCGATTGCCTTTTTCATAATCAATATTCTGAATTCACTGTTGTTACTATCTTCTTTTGCTGTATGTTATACCCTTCTAATATTAACTGTATTTTCCAACTTGTATACGCCACTGTTTGTTTGAAAGAGAAAGAGAGTATCTGTACAGACAACCGGGGAAGAGGAACCAGTACAAGACAAGACTAAGGTGGTACAGCCATACGAGGAGAATGTTAGAGGAGAGGACACAAAGAAGATATTAAATATTGAATTAAGGGGCAGGAGGCGAAGAGAGGAGAGAAGAGGGCCATAGTGGTGGAGGAAAGTTGATGGGGTGAAAAGATTTTTTTTGATGATATACTATGGTAAAATATTCCACTAGTAATTTTGTGTACTTATTAGCATAGTACATAATTCCACTTTTGTGAAGTCTTTTGGAAAAAATGATTGCACTCAGCATTTTATTTCATATACAGTAAAGTCTCGGAAACTCGACCTAATGTGGACTGAATGATGTCGAGTTTTATGAATGAACTTGCATAAGATGCATGTTTACTACGTCATGTTTACCAAACAAGGATGAATCACAGGACAGTATCTAATATTATAGGTACAGTACACTATATTAAGTGTTAATATAATAGTGTAAATATATAAATGTAATACACACAAATGCAGTAAAGTACTGTACATATACTATTTTATTAATTTGAATAACACGTTACTTAATTGGAAAACTAACAAACACAGCACTTGTAAAAACACCACAGTACGACTGTTCCACTCGAGTTGCACAAACAAACTTAGATGTTATAGAGTTGAATAACCTTAGATTGTGATGACAGGCGACAACAACTGTGTGAACATACAAGTTACAACGAATGTCGAGTTTTCGAGACTCTACAGTACTTTTTAAATTAATATAATTTTAATAAACCTTTAATTTACTTTAATTTATGATTGTTAAATATTTGTCAAGGAAATGTGATTTATTTGTATAAGATTACTAAGAATTAATAGATATTGATTGTTCAATTAATATTTCAATGTTAAAGTTTGCTATTAAAGTATACATTCTGGAGGATTGAAATTCATCTTTTCAACACACTTTCCTATATTAACCAAGATTATAAATTTATTAAGAAATAAAACAACCATAAGTATTATGTACAGAGTTTATTCTGATTTCATACTGAATTACAGTTAAATTAAATAAGAAAATAATAATAAAAATTATCAAATTGATTTATATTTTCAATTTTCTAATTTAGATATAACTTGTCACTTTTTTTTCAATTAACTAAGGCACTTTGTTTCGATGAGGATAATCCTTGTTGAGTGAGTAGAATATAATGTGTAGTTGTGCAACTCCATTGATGAATGCAGTACACATAATTAAAAAAAAGTAGGCCCATTTATTTAAAAATACATTCTTTACAAAAATGTTTCAGTTATAGCTCTATATTTATTTTTTCATAAATATTTGCCCAGCTATTTACATTCTAATGTATTTACTAAATTTCGAGACATTATTCGAGACTTGTCAATGCCAAAACATTTGTATGACATCTAAAGATGATAAATAACTTTTCTAGAGGTATTTTTAAAATAGCAGCTGTAATTTTAAATTTCTTTGTGAAAAAGGTATAGCAAAAATCATACAAATTCCCATTTTGGTCGTCTTAAAGTAATGGTGAATCTGATTCTTAAAATGGGCATATTTTAACATTTTTATCATTATAACTCTACATTAATCAGGTAGTTTATGAAAAACATAACAAAATAAAGCCCCTTTGCTTTTGCATAAAATATATACCTCTAAACATAACAACAAGAATCTTTATTACTTCTCTTATAATATGTCAAATTATAGTAAACTATATGTGATAAAACCTTTAACAAAATTAACTGCAAACTTAAAGAATAATAAATAATTTTAGGATTTATTTCTATGGAAACGTTGAAATGATTGCACACCAAAGTTAACATTTTCGCAACTAAAATGAATAATACACTTTTAAAAAGAGTTTTGACATTTTCTAAATTAGTTTTTCAGTCATGCTGTAATCAGCTTTACCACTTGTGAGAAAGAAAGACTTTTATTTAAAAAATATTGCTTATAATTATACATATCGTGATATAAATATTCCATATCCATAATCATAACTAGGCATTACAATTTAAGCATTTATTCCCATAGTATTTGTGCTTGGAAGGTAAATATTTTAATAATAAACATAAAAGAACTGTTACATTTAAATTAGACCAAGATATAGATCTTATAAATAAAAAAGTACAGTTTTGAATATATTCATAGACCAATTTAGATGTAAATGAAATCTACTGACTAAATGCACTTAGGAGTATGTAAAGTTGATTTTTGGCACATTTAATATACACTCTAATTATAATAATCATATTCGTTTAAAAAAAGAAATCTAAATGAGGATTTACACATATGAATACTATTCAATTGGCACGTTTAATGAAGTTGAATATATGGCCAATTTAATGTAAGTGAACATAGAAGAGAAATGTTTTGGAAATGTAATTTTATGATATCAAACATAGTTTTAAGATTTATAATAAATTATAAAAATTGTTTTTAATGGATTTATTTTGGCGAATCAAGAATATTTAATTTCTAGATGATAACTTTGCTTTCTATGCTATAAAATTGTGATTTATAATAATTATTTCCTTTGAGCAAAAATTAATTATATATAAAAAAAAAAAAAAAAAGTTCTGTGCCAAACCAAATGCAGGAAAGATTCTGATTCAAGCTCTCACCCAACTGCTACTGTGTTAGGTAATTTAAAAAAACACTGGCCTATCTTTTAAAACTATGATACTGTAACAATGAGATACATAATCAAATAAAAACTAATTTTTTAAATCTAAACTTTTCAATAGCCTCAAATTCTCACTTACATTTATTAAAATTGTATATTACCGGTATGTGTTTTCTACAGGAGTGAAAAAATAATTTTTTGGTACAAACTAATTATTATTGTATACAGTAATTTAATGTTGATGTTCCAATTTTGTTAGATATCTAGTTTTAAAAATATAACTATTCTGCTGTCTTTCATATAAAATCCTTGCAGTTTTGCTTTAGTTGAAAGGATTTGATTTTTTACATAAAAAAATAGTAATTAAAGTTTTCTTCAGTCAAATATATTTACTTAACTTCGTGATTTTATTACACCAAATAACAAATACTAGAAAAAATGATAAATAGCAAAACAAAATACAATGCCGTATTAAAAATCTAATGTCTATTTTGATTTAATTCCTTTTTTTAGAATGCCCATTCAAGTAGTTTAGGCAACTTGACCTTTAGAGTTACATTTAAGTAATTTTTGGTAAGTATTTTTGAATTCTTAAAAATAATTGTAGCAATGAATGTATTAAGGCACTTTTGTGAATACAACATGAGAGATGTTTAGATAACAACCCTGATTAGAGAAACTCAACTAGAAACAAAATACATTATCTTTTATGTAACGAATAAGTTAATATTTTCCCCACTTGTAGATTGGAATGATCATAGAATTGCTAACATTTAAGAGGAGCCCATTTTGTGGAAAAAAAAAAGTTGAAGAGGTTAATCAATAAATTAGGGGGGAAAAAAATTGATTTGTAAGACCAATTTAATCTGCACTTACGCTTTTTATTATTGGCTTGTAAATAAAAAAAATAGCTAGTACTATAAAATAAATGTAACTTGTCAATGTGTGTGCACACTTATTAAGTATTAAAGCTTTCTTTAAAATCGCAAGCTTTGAGATATTTTGTATAGGAATTTGTTTCGATAAAATATATAAGATAAATCTAATAGCCTATACTTTTGTATCTATTATTTATTTTGTCAATCCTAATTTTAAAGTTTAACTTGATTCAAATAATAATATGTAGGGGAAACATTCCTTGGCAATAGATAAGAAATTTAATCTTCAATTATCAAATTTAGCTTCCCAGACTTTCCAGGTCTATGGGAACGGTTTTAGTGTGACTGTGTAAATATGTGTGTATGTATTTATGTATATATATATATATATATATATGCACACACATTTATATAAATACATACATACATATAAGTACAAACGCAGAGCAACTTGTAATGACAATATATAAATATTAATCACCTTTAGTTATGTGCCTTAAATTTAAATATCAGAATAAAATTTAAAAAAATTATCACTGTACTAGCCAACCAGGCAAGTTAAATAAAATAATGAGCTCACAAACTTTCTAAACTTCAAGACAACTAATGATAAACACTATTTAAAGTTACTTTGATTAAATTTTAATAAAATGAATAAATAAAAAGCATTAAATTTATCACAAATATATAATATATTGATAATGGGATCTTAAAGTTACTTTGGACTTTGCAAGGAGAAATGACGCAAATGTCCTAATCCCTGGCATACTGTCTCTGGATACATCAAGAAGGATTTATGCTTGAATACTAAATGAAAACTGCAGATGGAGACATAGCTAACAAGATATGAGTGATTTAGATCAACCATACAGCCAAAAGATTTCAGGCACTTGTAACCAAGTCAAGTTATGTAGAGTACAAAAAGAAAAAAAAAAATTACACTATTAAGACTTTCGTTTACGATTTTACTTTTCCAATTGAGTTTCAATGTTATCATAAGCTATCTCTCATATTTTTTAATATCTCATCCAAATTTTCTGTTAAAATGTTCAATCCTACATCCAAATAAAATGTGAAATTTCACAAAAAATGCCCTTTTATTGTTATTTTTATGGAAAATCTCTTTACATTATCACACATCCACTTTAAAAGGAGATCCTGGGATGTGCTCTTCTCCCCATTTAACAATGACTATATATTCTCCCCGGTCTCGCACTACATAGTTCACTTGGTAATTGTTGCGGCCCATATGCTTGATAAATACCTCTTCACATGGGCTCTTGGGGCCATACACACCAACATATAAGATGTTATTACCTGTAAACATTTAAAAAACAAGACATAAAACATTCCACCTTTGAAGGAATATAATATATTCCATTCACTGTAGGAATTTACTTCTGAAAGGCCTTTTTCCCTACCAGAAATCTATTATATAGTAGGATATTGGTAGGAAAAAAGACCTTTCAGAGAGTAATTACTACCGTGAATGGAATATAGGCTACTTTGTAAATAGTATACATATTTTACTATATCTTATAAAATAGCACACACATATTTAAAGAAACAAGTGGTTAAGTAGTTCAGTCAGAATATATAAAGATTATTTTTATGTCTTATAATACCTGGAATCTGGGTTACATGGTTATTAATTTTCCTAAAATTAGTAAATTTGTTGGATTCAGATTTTAGACTGAGAAGGAGAATGTTCTAAATAAAACCAATATAGATTTTATTATATAAGCAATAGACGTAATGCCATCTAAATCTAAAGTTACAAAATGAGCTAACCATGATAAACTTACTTAATCATTGAAGTAAATAGTCCAATGACTATTGTATTAAAAGAAATTTTAAAGCTACCAGTATGTAGCAAAGTGAATTAAAAAAAGATTTAAAGTATCTGAAGCATAATAATTCTAATGGCAACATCAAAAAATATGTTAAACACATAGGCATATATATATATATATATAAATAATTAATCACAAACACAAGAGTAAATTGAATAGCATATGTTCTTGTCTCAGTTTATTTAGATAGATTTTGCTATGATAATGTGATACATTTGTAAAATGTCTCATAACAAGGATTTGAACTCTTGATTTCTGGTTGTATCAATGCTTTACCATCAATTTTTACATCCATTACTGTTTCCAGCCTGCGGCTTGGGTCAGTTTTTTATTCAAGTCATATATTTTCCCCCTACCGGCTGGTTAGGCCTGTCGTAGCTTCATATACCTTATAATCTATCTTAAGACTAGGACGGGCACAGCATCCAGTCCCCGACAGTTAATTTATCAATATGAAAGGGTAAACCATTATTTTCACCCATGCCGGGAATCAAACCTCGGACCCTCAACTCAGTAGACAGACACGCTACCGACTGAGCTAAGGTGTTGCCTGTCGGACTTCAATGCTTTACCAAATGAGCTTAATTGGTTTAGAATTGAAATGCAGAGCCATGTTAGGCCAGTGTTTGAACCCAAATAATGAACTTATTTTTATTTTACTAGGTATTAACTCTTAATTAAACTATAAGAAAATTATTTTTGAATGGGTACAGATATTGTTAAAACCAAGATTTTCAGGCATTTAAAATATTTTTTTGTGAGCAGTTAAATATTTGTCTTAAGATACATTAAAGAGTGCTGTATAGTTACTGCACATTTTTTTATTGAGCTACATTAAATATATGGTAGATACTATTTTTTTAACAGCACAAGGGTTATTAAAGAATGCATTTAGAAGAAAGGAATAAGAAGGGTAGTAATAAATTGCATTAGCATTCTCTGAGATTTTAAAAACACAATGACAACCATTTGGATGTGTCTGCTTGGATTCAAACCAAAATTTAAAATAAACCTTAAATTGAATGGTAATTTCCATGAACAGTAGATAACTTAGCGAAATGTAATGATCTTTAGCTTCATTGGATCGGTTTATAAAATATTTAAGAAATATACCTATTAATATATAGTTAGTAAAAACTAAATGTTCAAATTTTAATTAATGGGGATAGTTCAGAGAGTCAGACACAAATAAATCATTTATAGGTTACAGAGCTTAACCGTTAAATTAACTATCAGCATGGACAAATAATATATATATATATATTTTTACCTGCATCACCAGCATGTACTGTGAACATATTCTGTTTTTGGAGGTAAGCTTTTTTCAAGCCCATTCCTTTACTTGTAACCTTAGAAGCATCAGATTTAAACAGTGGAAGCACTGGTCCTAAAGTTTTATTCTTAGAAACTTTTTGAACGGTCTCAACCACAACTGATGATGTCTCTTGAGCACCTCTTTCAGCTAAGTCTTCACCTATAGAACAAATTTTAAGCATTAACAGAATTGATACAGTTACGTCAAAAAATTCAATCAAACCAAAATGTTTTAAATCTCTCTAGGGAACAGTTAAAAACTTAATACAATAAGTGAAATTACTAACGTTTTAACAAAACGTAAATTAATATTATTTTATATGCAAATACATAATTAATATATTTTCTCCTATAATATATTTCTACCACAATGATTATACTTATTTAGCAAAATAATCAAAATCCTATTTTTTTGACACGCACAAAATTTTTAATACTAGCTAGGGCTATGGAGTCAGAGTTAAAAGCACTTTTGGATGGAGTTGGAGTCAGTATAAATGTACAAACTCTGACTCTGTCTTAAAAATAAAAACTTATAATAATATAGATATATTAATTTTTTACTATTTAGGACTAATATTTTCAATTTGGATTGCCAAATTTATTCAAATATAAATTAACAATGCCAAAGAATCTTCCTATGAAGTAATCTGTATTGGAGCATTTAAATGCAGTAAATTCGTTATTCTATATTAATATAATTTAGTCATTTATAAAGGAGTCAGAGTCGGAGTTGAAGTTTGAGCCGGAGAGCAGAAAAATAGAGTTGGAGTTAAAGGTTTAGTGTACCAACTCCATTGCCCTGACATTAGCCACTAAAGAGTGTCCCAAACAAAACACAACATATAAAACATTAATTTAAAACAACAAATTAAACACTTTTAAAGACAATATTGTTGATGTCACAGATATTTACAAATAAATATAAATGTTCTATTAACACTAATCATACTCTAAAAGTCACAAAGAGAATCAAATTAAATTAAATTACAACACAGAGAAGGTTTTTATAATATATATACATGTCCATAAGGAAAAACTTTTCTTGCTCCATTTGTATCTATCACATTTCTTGCATACGAATAGATTGCAGATACCCTATTAAATTATATGTATTTCCCATGCGAGTTTGTCACATGCTCGTCTTAGTTTTTTTAAATCACTGTGTCTTACTACACGTTTGGGTATACGCTGTCTTACAAGTGTAAGATAATTATACAACCTACATCTACAAAGATAGTTGATATCATATGATTGGAAGTGTGTACTAGTTTATATCCAAGAATTGTTGCTTAAAACATGATGAGCTAGGGCATTAAAAATGGTAAATAGCTAGTTATGTTTGATATACTATGGAAACCGATTTAAATAAATAAGAGGTAGTAACTAACTAACCTTAGGGAATACGACTAGGAAGATGATATTTATAAAACTGCACAAGCACTCACTTGGGAAAGTATGTAAGGGCTCACAGTATTTAATAATAAATGGTATGGCACTCCGTACACTCTCTCTCGCTCCATTGTTTAAATGTGGAGATATTTACCAAAACTTGTAATATATGTGAAACAAAATAATAAACACTAGAAAACACGAGCACAAATTTCACTATACTTATGCAAAACATTTGCTGACTCCCGATTTTAAATTTACTAATTTTATTTTTAAGTCCTCATTTATGTATTTTGACAAATAAAAAAGATCGATAGTGTGTCAACAAGGGTCAATACTGTTATAAGAATTTTGACTTCTGGTTAAAGTTTTCGAAATCTATTAAGGGTTGCATATCTTCAGGTCATTGCATTGCTATAAAATTCCTGATTAATAGATTCTGACCAATAAAAAAGTTAAATATTGACTATTGCATCGAGAATGATAGATCATTGCTGTACAAACATTTCCCCTAAGATTTTAAAGGAAAAAGAAAATCAACTTTTTGAGAAACTTATTGCGTTAAAACTTTAGTATCTCTCTACAGCTAAAGCTCACAAAATTGTATTAATATATTTCAAATAAAAGATTTTTATTTCTATTAGCAATACAATTTTGCAATGAGAAGCTATTTCTTATTTCAAATAGTTGCGAAGATATGGAAAATTCCACTTCTGTAAGGTTCCCTAAAAGTAATTTTCATATGAAAATTAAAATAGCCATTCTATTTAGAATCTGAATCAACACCTAGATACGAATTTTTATCAAAATCTTTTGAACCAATTTTGAGAAAATCGATTTTTGCTCATTTCCCCCTTAAGTTTACAGCTAGATATCCAATTAAAAAAAAAGCCTTGGGGTAACCCAATGAAGACCCTAGATACCAAGTTTTAGCCTGATCTATAAAATAGTTTCGGCTATACTCCAAAGTACAGACAGATGGCATTGCAAAAACATTTTTTCGGATTCGGGGGGTCATAAAATGTATCAAAATCACGAGTTCAATTTTTTTACAAACACAATACTTTCTGTACTATCAATAAGGTAAGGAGAAAGTAATATATTTCAGTGTAGCCAATACAGTTTAACCTAAAACTCTGGTGTCTGGGATGCTCAGTGATCCATGATGTTGGTAACAAAGAGTAAATCTAAGGATAGTTTTCATGAAAATTTCATTGCCTTTGCTCATACTAATCTTAATGTTAATTCAGAATATAAGCTACAGGAAAGAGGAATGTATTGTTATTATAAAATTACAGTAACAACTTGATTCATTTAAAGGAGAGGTTTGTACAAAGGGTCAAATATAATTAGATACAAATAAGATCTTAGATATAACTTACCTGTGCAGGTTACTTTAAATGGAGAGCCTACAATGTGGTATCCATTGTATTTAATGCTGATATAATAATCCCCTGGAACAAGAGGTGTGTAGCGCACTTTATATCCTTCTTCAACTTCTGTACAATCCATGGATACTTTGGATGGTCCATCAATTGTAACAGCTAACGTCCCTGCACCAGCATTACATGTATCTACCAAGAAGTCTGTCTTTATACCTGAAAAAATAAGGGATGCATTTTCACATTGTAAACTTGTACTATTTACATTCAGCAAAGTAATAAGTTTTTGTATGAACAATAATTTCATGGTAGATTTATAGTTAGATTATACAGGATGCAAAAATGTAAATTATTAAAGATTTTAATTCCAAATATTATCTAGTAAAAATTGTTGTTTAAAATATGAAGAATACATATCAAATATCATGATGTAAAACATAAAAAATGTGTTAATTAATTGAAATAATAATTTCAAATGTTCTGTATAAAAATAATTATTTGGTTTAAAATTTGTTTGTGGTTATTTTTTTTAGTATGATTTTGCTCTTCTGTAGACCTACAGTTTACTGTTAAGTATGTAAGCCTTCTCCCATTCTCCTTCCATGCTTATTACACATATATGTGTGATCCTTTTTAAACCAACACAAGCTCACTTTCAAGGTAAAGTTAATTTTCTTATTATGCACTCTATGTTAGTTTTTTTTAATAAAATCCTCCATAAATAAGTAAATGCCCTTGTCCTTATGAAATCCAACAAGGAAACAAGTTTATATTTGATGATTCACAATGTAACAGAGACACTACTTGCTTTGGTGTGTCATTATTGAGGGTGTATATTAATTGGCGTAAGATATTCTATGGGCATATTTCCATCAACTAAACACTAAGAAAAGTTCATTTAAACATGGGTCTAGAACCACTTAGTTTCTGAGCTAAGAGGAATTTTAATGTCCAGTTAATAAGGATTTTAAAACAAGAGCAATGCAAATAAACAAGACAAAAATTAACAAGAACAAACAAAAATCCGTTCATTGCAGAACATTTTGTTAAAATTGTACAAAACGGTATCCTGCTATGAAGCATCCTCTGAGCCTGCATTCCATGCTTTGTCGTACTCTGTTCAGTACACCTGGGGTGTTACCTATTTTTTCACATACATTTACAATACAATATCTTAAAACATCAACATCAGGCACAGGAGTTGCATAAACAATGGATCCCCATGACCAATCCATCTTCGAGGAAAACCTTTAATAACGCTAAAGTTAAATGTTTATAGACTGATGTTTATATGAACATTTCTTAATGTTTGGTCGATGGGAGTACATCCCTAATATATTTGACAGCAATGAAAATACACAAGGGATGCAGTATATTACACTTATAATACATGTAAGAAAAAATTTGTAAGACCAAGTAGTGTGCACTGTGTCAAAGTTTAAATGCTAAAATCTCATTAATAATATTAAAATGGTGAACCTGCTGCACATAAAAATAAATTTGCACCATTTTAGGTTGTAGTAAATCTAATTATTTAAAATATTCAAAAGATGGACCAGTCCAGTCTGAAACATGCAATGATGTGTATGAGCATGTATATTAAAATTGATAAACTTGCTCCTACGCTAGATTTGTTTCCTGCTAGGAAGTAAAGAACTACATGTTCTTGTTTGTAGCTGCTGTTTGTGTGTGTGTGTGTGTGTACGTGCGCATGCATGGGGAGTAAAGGGGCAGAGGGTGGTGCATTGTTGTAGAGTATGACGTCACACACTATATCACCGCTGATCCTAGCATGTGTAGCACTAGAGGGGAGGACAGGAGGTCCTACTCTCCCGCTTACACGTGGACAGAACCTGGTTCTAATCTACCCACTTGAATCCGCAGTCCTAAACAGTTAATCTATGTCTAAACTTGGACTTCAGTTTGTGTTTGAGGAAGCAATTCGTTAATGTATTGATAAATAAATGGTTCAAACTTACTCCAAGTGTTGTTTTTTAATAAACATTAACATAACATCACCAACCAGTGCAAATGTATAGCAACAGACAATATGATTCTAGGACATCCAACAAAGTGAAAGGTTAATAGATTCATAAAGCCCAAAGAAGGATAGGGCTCAAACTAAAAAATAATTTCTTCACACACAACCACTTTAGGAGCTTCAGGGTGTATTGTGTGTCTTGTGGAATATTAGTAAATTCAGTGCATTTGTTTTTCCATCCCAGGTTGCATTATGAGTGATTTTATCATGCTTTGGGGAATTTTTTCATTGCTAATCATATTATAGATGATGAGAAGATATAGGCAATCTTTTTTGTGTGATTTGAAGATAAAATGCCTTATTGTCTAACTGTGAAAGAAGCTCCAGAGGATTGTCGTGACTCTAAATTATTAGATAATTTAGTCAACATTTTAATCTTTGAACCTCTAGAAGTTGGGCGCTGTGTGATCAGTTAGTAATGGGTGTCACAGATGACAGTTCAATATTTAATGTTAAAAAAAAGATCCTATTTTCATGGCTGTGACTTGTGAACAGCAAAGATGAGATGCAACACTGGCTCATCATGCCGCAACTCCCACAACACTAGCTGTAAAGTGTTCACCAATAACATAATGTAGAATCAATGTAAGTACACGGGATATCAAGGAACAGCCATTCTTAATATACCGGGTCTAATAAGCAAGAAACCTGCATTTGTGGGCACAAGGACTAAAATGTCATGCTCATCTAATCTTATTTGCTAATGATATGGTGGTTAAAGTTCGAACCCTGGTCGGGTATACCAAGTTTTTTCCTAAATGATGTCCAACTATTTCTTCATGCAAATGTGAATACATTTTCTTTCAATCCATTCTAATGTATTCATCCTTATTCTGTTGGTGTAGTTGAATGTGTATATCCAATAAAAGTAGTAAAATAATGGAAAATTTTCTTTGAGCAAATCAAAGGGTCAAGTGTTATCATAGAAACAAAAAGCATTTCATCTCTGAATGTACATGGAGAGTTGCAGTATGCAGGTATTGTAAGAGAGCACAGGGACACACAATGACATCGAACAAACAAATCAACCCTATCTTCCATATCATTGTGATGTTGGATGGGATAAAATTTTAAATGGAGATAAACTCAGCAACAGCATTGACAATAATCGGCTCAAAAACCTAAGATTAATTATGAGTCCCTAAACCATAACTAATGATTAAAGATATCTCAGGACCAAAACAGCCCCTTGGGTCAAGGACATGTGGAGGCAACTTATGATTGTACCCAATTCTGTCCATAAATGGTGAAAGGAAGTGGCCCAAGCTTCCATGGCAGCTTCGATATCAATAGTTAATGGCCAGAATGGTTGATACTTACAAGTGACTGGAATGCCTACTGGAATTAATGAAGAAATAAGAATTTTCCCCGAGACTGGTTTAAGATCTATCAGCAGACATTCCAGGTAAAGAGTTACCCCTGGATGATATAATATCAGGAAAAGAAAGAGTAAGACAGAATTGTAGAGTTCCAGTTGTGATATTTAAGGGATTTCAGATAGATACCCTGGGCATTCATCCCTTACATCAGGGCTTCACCAAGCACGACTTCAGGTGCATTTAAGCGAATAGCCCGTTATTAGTGTCAAAACTTTACCAATTGAACAGCAGAGGCACCAATTTAGTAGTTAAACAGTTCTCCGCTAGTGTGCTAGTAGCAAACTTAGTTTACAGACTAGCTGTTGGAGGGTTCTAATTTATCAATCATGTTTTGTCTCAAGTAGTACCCATGCCGTCTGCTAAGAACTAAGAGCGGGCTGTTCGCGGAAGTCTTATAGCCTGGTAGAGTCAACATATCTTATTATTAATCTCTGGTAAGTGTCGTCCATTCATCTGTTTAGGAAGGCTATGTCACTGCAGTTCACCAAATTACTAGATATAAATTGTGATTGATTCCCATGTTATCTTCAATTGTTCACTTCTACCTAACAAGTACAACAACCATGTCTGACAGGAAAAAAAAAATTTAAGAAGAAAAGCGAGTGTATCAAAGCTGATGAAAATAAGACTATTTGATTACAAACAACAAGAATATAACGTGAAACGACACTTCAATACATTACACATAAGAGATTTGACATGTATGTGGGGTTATCAAGAAGCACCATTATTGCTGAATATAAGACAAAATTGATGCATCAAACAAGTTTTTTTTTAAACTTAGCAATACACAAAGTTCAAGACTTGCCTCTTCATACAAAGTACCTAGCATTGGAGTTAGCGAAAAAAAAAACACCTTTTAGTGATGGTATGATTGTGAAGAAATGTGCGATTGAAATGGCAAAACAATTTAATGAGCCGAAATTAGCCGAAAAGTTCAAAACAGTGGCGTTATCTCATCAGACAGTCGACAGACATATAGAACACATGGATAAATATGTTTCAAAAGAGCTGTTTGACTAAATCGCAAAATGTGGGTACATTTCATTGTGTCTGGATTAAAGTACTGATCAAGCAGACGTAAGTCAACTCTTAATTTTTGTTGAAACTATTCAGGAGGACCTTACTATTAATGAAGAATTGCTAAATCTTTTATCTTTAAATGGGACTACTAAAAGTACTGATATTTTTGAAGCAGTTCAAAACTCTGTTATAAACTATGACGGAGACTGGAATTGGCTTTTGTGGACTTTGTGAAAGAACATAATATTAACTGCCTTACCATTCAATGCATCAGTCATCAAGAGGCACTCAGTGGAAAATCTCCATGTCAAGTTAATGCAATGAAAGTAGCTGTAAAAGTAATCAATATCATATGAGGAGGTAATAAAGCTCTGACCCATCATAAGTTTCGCTATTTCTTGAGAGAAATGGATGCTACATAGGGAAATTCGCTCTTTCATTATGATATTCGCTGGTTGAATACCAGAAAATGTCTGGAGCGTTTTTTTGCCATTCAGAAAGAAATAACCATATTTCTTAAAAACGAAGTGAGATGTGACACAACAGAACTTGAAAATCAACTGCAAGAGCCCACCGTTTTATCTGGTCATGCATTTTTTAACAGATATGACCAACCATTTGAATGAGTTGAACTTAAAGATACAGGGTAAACAACAGAATAATGCCAACTTATATGGTCATTTGAATGGGTTTAAAAGAAAATTGAAGCGTTTTAAATCAACAATGGCCAATAATACTTATAGTTTTTTTTCCTAATTGCAAAGAATAGTTTTAAAAAATGAAGAATTTTGAGGGAACAACATTTTTGGCTAATATAAAGTACAATGAATCAATCACGAAGGACTTTGAAATCCGATCAAAATAAAAGAAGATATTTCAGTTTTCATTCAACAATTGGCAATTTACAATCAGACTCTTTTTATACTGGCGGAATTGAAAAAGGATAAGATTTTTTAAAATTATTATTAAGAGAGCACTATCTGAAATTGAGGGACTTTGGACTTGAGATGTGCTCAATACGTGGGAGCACATATCTTTGCGAAAGCACCTTTTCAACGATGAAACTCATAAAATACAAATGTTCTTCGACTGATAAATCACTTTTACATTTACTGTGATTGGCAACTAAAAGCATCAATATTGATATAGCTACTTTAATAAATTAAAATAAAAAAACTAGAGCACACATTAATATTACATGATAATTATAAACAATTGTATCTTGTCAAATGTTTCAATAATAACTTTTATAAGCATCATGACTTTTCTTTATTACAAAATTTAGAAGTGCTTGCTAAATTATTTTTATTATTATTATTAGCACTGCGTCTTACTACCTGTTCGGGTCATACGCTCTTACGCTAATGTGTAATGGTAGGGTGATTGTGAGATGAAATGGAGGACCTACAGTTTAACGTGGAATCCGAACCACGGTGGAGTCCTGGCATTCCACACATTCACAAGATGTCTTGTCAGAGGTGAAGGAAGGGTTTGGTAATCAGATAAATCCGTGCCGGGACCGAGGATTGAACCACGGCCGCCAGCACAGAAGTCTGACACCTTACCCCTAGACCGCCAGGTCACCTTGCTTGCTAAACTTAAGGGTTGGACACTCTCTATATATTAATATCTGCATTTTATTTCTAATTCTGTATGCAACACACGATTTTATTTTATTAATACGGTCCTCGGATTACCTAAAGTTGGACAGCCCTGGTTTAAACAAAACAAGAAAATCCATGTGTTTTGCTTGTTTCCACCTAACTAATGTTAAATCTAATGTTAAACTACATTCTTAAAAATAATTTGTGATTGTGTTCATTAGTCAGTCAACAAATCTGTATAGACTTTGACAAAATAGTGACAGGGAAAATAGGACGTATTTGTGAATGTGAGTGGAAGCAGGCTAGTGTTTGAGATTAGGAAACAAAAAACCTTTCGACTATAAACTATTTTAAAGTATAGGTTAAGATGGAGGGAGAATTGTGTGATCAGCTCTCTAACTGCTTGTAGTTTGCAAAAATATAAACAGCGGCAGATTAAGAACATTCTACCTGAAGAAAAGTGCATGTTATAAAATTAATATTGCTTAGAGTAAAATGATAAACTAATTACAAATGCTAAATTCGGTTTTCTAAGTTAACAATATGAATTGCAGTACATGAACAAACCAATCTAGTATATGTTTGTTTATATTAGGAAGAGTTTTTTTTTTAGAAAATACAAACATATTTATTTGAGGTAAAAATCGCTAACATTTTACTATTTTATTAGTTTTATTCTATAGGTACTTATAATATGTTTCAAGTGTAACTGCTGCAGATGAGGTGACTTGACGTATGAATATTTGAAAATTATTTTAAGTAATTTTTGTAACTGTAAAAAATATTTATTCCCATTTGAATCCGACTGTATACAAGGTCGTTGAAAGAGCGAGTTGACTACCCAGGGCTACAGACAAGTATTTACCAGACCCACAGGCTCCAAGCTAAAGTGGTTGTGTTTTGTGAGAGAGCTTGAGCCCTTCAACAATAGTATTGCTAGGTGCCATCAAGGTACAAGGTACATTAAAAAAAGCTAATTTTTAACATAGTTTTGCTAGAGAAGAGACAAAAATATCCATCTCGATTCAGACGGTTTAGATATAGCTAGGTTCAGGTAGTAGCCGACTCACTCTACACATAATCCTCCCTCACAAAGAGCTTAATCAGACTGCCTATTACGATTACAATGGCCCTTTTTAATGATCATATTAAGAGTGAGTTGTTTAACAAATGCACATGTTCATGGACTCAACCTGGCTCAAGGAGCACAGCGAGATTTCCATAAGACTGGGGATCTGGCATATACTTATCTGTGCCCAGGGCACAAACAACCCCAAACTCTTCCCTCGGCCATAGATAACCCTTTTTAATACCTATGCATCTAATTGGTATTAGAGTCATTTGGTCAGTGGCAGCAGAACCTTATTTGTGTAGGATGGAGAGGGAAATTAACCAACGGTGGTTTTGGTGGACTTGTTACCCGCCTTCCCCTAATCATAACGAGGCCCAGGGGCTTTCCCATGGAAAAATATTGACAAATGGATACTTTTAAGCTATTGGCATGCTCATGACCTTGAATTTATTCAAAAATTATTTCTATCTTGATTCTATCACATGTTATATTACGTCAGAATTATTTTTGGAATTGTGATGCCCCTATAAAATATTTTGAACTGTCCTCATGTTATTTTTAAAATTTTAATTCGATGCCTTAAAAATATATGGAGTTGGTTTTTAATCTTATTATATTCAAAAATGAAAGGAGGGGGGTGATTGAAATAAATCAAGAGGGGGTCCTATTTAATCAGGGAAGGTGGGGGAATTTTTTTCAAGGGGCAGTGGGCAGTGTCCCCTTTATAAAGCGCTTTTTGGCTAGTATACACAATGGAAGGGGACCCAAAGCCAAGAGAAAAATAAAGCTCTTCCTCTTTAATATCAGACTTGTTTCTGATTAATTACAATAAGATTGGAACGCTAATAGTGTTGTATGATGCATCTACTCACAAGGTTGGGATGGCCCTAGCCCAAATCATGGATGATGGATTAGATCAAGAACACTATCATAAACAGAATACTAATATTCTCATATCAACAAGGAATATTTGACAGTTATTTTGGGTATCACGAAGTTCTAGCATTTTATATTAGGTGAATTATTCACTTAAGTGGATTACAATTTCTCAATCATAGTTGCCAGACATTAGTCGTTATGACACACTGCTTACTACGGTAGAGTTTAATGTTGGGAGGCTATTCCTATAACATTATTTATAGATCAGCAAAACATTAAAGAAATGCAGACGAGCCAACTCCCAATGAACCCTTCCAAAATTATAAAAATATAACCCAGGGGAATTTTTATGCAAGACAAAGAAGAGTAGTTTATTGTGACAGAAATTTCTAGTGTAACAATAAAGAACCCTGTGATTTGTATAGTAAAATAATGTATTTTATAGGGTTGGCCTGAAGGACGAATTCAAACGCTCCAGTTGAGGAAGCTCAGATTTGTCTTTGTCATAAGATGGGTCAGCTAATCAATCTTGAAAAACGAAACTTCCCCACATACTTCTTCTATTAATTCATTATATACATTAAGGAATGATGCTGTCAATGGGTACAGCCATTGAAGGAAGAATGGGAACCTGCCAATACTATCAAGAAAGCTAAAACAGCCTATAGGTCACAGAACAATCATAGACAGTACTATCAAACCCTTTGAACTGTTTACATATTGAAAGAGAAAGTTTAATAAAAGGTGGAGATGGGCCACTCGAATCTTCGAATCCACCGAATCCTGACAAGTATTCGAGATTAGAGGATTCGGTGTTTTACTGGATTCGATGATCGAATCTTTCATCTCATAAACAAAGCACAATATTTTGAATTAAAAAATTACTTTGTTAGTCCTACTTGGAAATCACAACTTGATCCGTAATATTTATTTTGTCGGACAAAAGAGATAAACATGAATACAATCTTCTTTAAAAAAAAAATTGTTAGGTGTGGAAAATCTTACGTGCCTAGTACCCTACCCTCCCACCTCTATGGGAAACTTGGACTCAACTGTTTCAGCACATGCTCACTTCTAAAACTTTCACCTCACGAACAATCTTATAAATATTTTAAATGAACACATTAAAACTCTTCAAAAACTGAAAATCAAAACTAAAATTACGCATAAACTCGAAATAAATAAAACAAATTACAGAAATAAGAACACATTACGCATGATACAAAGTAAGCCGCCATTACACATGATATAAAATCAGCCACCATGACGTATATTATGTTTACTCGACCAAGTGATGATTAAAATAAAGATACTGTTAATTCTTACTACTTAACTCGTTTTAATTATCTACAACTATGCAAATAACCCCAATTTATTGCATACAATCCTTAAGTTGGACATTTTGTTGGGTTTCATGAAAAATAAATACTGTCAGACAGCAATAAAGCAGTTTTTTTTATCCCTGCCGGCCTAAAAATAGTTTATCGATTGTTTGTTTAAAATCAATTCAGATAATCTGATCACTTAGTAAGTTCTCTCGAGTTTTAAGAATCAAATAACGAATCGGTAATCTATTATCTGTTTTTAAATGGATTTTAACTTAGTTTTTATTATTTTTTAAAAATACGTTATTGAAGTAATTGTAAAAATATTCAAACTTAGTCCTGCCTTATAAAATGGGAATGAACATATTGTAGTCGAAAATATGTTCGTGTTTTAAATAGCATGTATTCTCAGAAATCTATATATCACAAGAATTGAATATATTTGTTTTCTACGCAAAAATAGATAATGGATATATAATAAAATAATAATAAAACATACTTAGGCATTATTGAGTTCACTATTTCCAATGTATCTTTAATTGTTAAGCATGTTGTTGTAGTCTTTATTAAAAATATTCGTTTTTATTTTTATTTTCGCTATCTTAATACAATAAAATATCCTTTGATGATTATTAAAGTTGATCAAAGGATAACTAGGCCTAATTTGTTTATTTCACATGTTTTTTAGAAATTCAACTAATTCTAACAACACTTTTAAAAATAACTAAAAGACACTCATATTTTGATTGATTTGGTTTCTAAACAATAATATGAGTCTAGATTGTTTAATTTGGTTGGATTTTAACCTGTATTCTGTGAGGGGTGTTTGGGGTTGGTTAAAATTGAAAGCATGATTGAAATAAATCTTAATTCACAGTTAATGCCTA
Organism: Timema shepardi; assembly: GCA_902151425.1. Classification (NCBI taxonomy): domain Eukaryota; kingdom Metazoa; phylum Arthropoda; class Insecta; order Phasmatodea; family Timematidae; genus Timema; species Timema shepardi. The sequence goes on from CABFVX010001755.1 coordinate 85,496, forward strand.
TATTGTGTAATGTAGGTCTATTTGTAAATCATTAAAATTTATAACGATTTTCTAGGATTTGGATTCGAGATTCGAAAATAAAATGTAGATTTGGATTCGAGAAATAGTGGATTCGGTCCATCTCTAGTAAAAGGGCAAAACTTTTTAATACTTGTGTAGGCTCATTAGTCATTATAAATGGCCTTAGGTTATACACATTAAGTCCACCATATATCATCAAGCATAATAAAGGTGCTGAAATACTATTTTTCTACACAAGGACAGCCATCATTACTGAAAAGAAGCAATGGCTGTAATTTTATATCAGAGGCATCTAGCATTCATTTTTATCAACATTTTCTCAATTCATATGGTATAACAAATGAATGACCCTTATAAATTATTTATTTATGGTATAAAAAGACAAATGAAATATGTAAATAATGATGCTGTTGTCTTTTTAACTATATGGTTGGTTAAAATCAATTATTATAGTTTGAAATATTAATTTTTGATTATATATATTATTGATTTATTAAATAATGATAACTATTTGTGTATTATACTCTGTAAAAAAACTAATTTAAATTACATAAATAACTCACCTGTCTTAATGTCACCCAAACCATTTCCTGTAGCATGAACTGCTGCTGGGTCTGCATCCTCCTTTCCTACCTTGATACGGTATGGGGAGCCAGGAATGTGAACACCATTGAACTTTACATGGATATTATGAATACCATTCTCCCTGGGCATGAATCGCACTGAATATGTGTCAGAGTCGATCGACTGGATAAAGCAGTCATCTTCTGTTCCAGATGGAGATACAATCTGAAGAATTTATCATTTTAAACTGAATAATGCAATGCAATTATGATTATTAAGGCAAAAAGTCAAAATTAAAATTTATAATATTTCCCTGCAGTAACAAATTTGAATAGATCTATTTATTGGCTCCTTTCGTTGTATAAAAAAAATCTTAATAATCTGTAAACATATTTATAAATAATATTTTTTCAAGAGTAGCTTGTCTCATTCATAGCTAAGAACAAATATTAATTAAGCCTAAGAAGTAAAGTATGAAACTTGAATATCTATAGGTATTGGCTCATTATTTTAGATCAAAATTAAATTAAAATATAGAGTAAGCATACACTATTTCACAACTATGTATATGTTTAATTATTTGATTTTAAAGTATAGTTAAATGCTTTAATGCCATGTTTTCGTTTAAATAATGTTGTTAGTTTAGTATGTGGAGATCTGGTTATGATATAAATCCAAGAAATGCTGGTTGCAAGGCCTGAAATTGACCCAGAGAATATGGGCCTAAGTCCAAATAGCTAAAATGAAGATGGAATTGCATGCTTACTTTAAATAAATTACCAAGTTGTTCCTTAAACCTTTGTCCAAACTACAAATATCCTAGTCTTGTGATGATTTATAGCTATAATGTTTCAAAATGTTGAATTCTTTGGCGATGATTAAAATTTTATTGATCACAATAATAGATTATTTAGTCCGACACCTTAGCTCAGTCGGGAGCGTGTCTGCCGATTCCCGGCATGGCAGAAAATTTATTACTGATGAAAATATGGGTTTACTCTTTCACAGTGATAAATTAATGACCAGGGACTGGATGTTGTGCCTGTCCTAGTCTTAAGATAGTTTATAAGGTATATGAAGCTATGACAGGCCTAGCCAGCCGGTAGTGGAAAATATATGGCTTGACTAAAAAACTTACCCTGGCCAGAGGCTTGAAACAGTAATGGATGTGAAACGATCATTATTTAATATCTTGACTTCAGTTAATTAAAATCTTTAGTTTCATAAGGTGAAATCTTATTTGAATAGTATTTTATAGTATAAAGTTGCTTTTGTGCTGATGATAATAGACATTCCCAAAAACACAGGAGTTACAAGAATATTTCTGATAAGAATGGAGGAATTTCATTCAACTAAATCAATCTAAACTATATTGAAATAAAATAAATGTTTATATATATAATATAATTATGCTTATATAAAATATTGTAAGATGTAAAATATGTATTTTAACAATGACATCAAACTTAAAATACCTTACCACAATAATAACTAGCAATGTGATATTAATAGTGATGAACGTATAAATAAAGGTTTTTATTGGAGTATTAAATAATTCTAAATTATGCATTCTGACACAGAGTAAAAATTAATACAATGTACAATTGCATAACAAAATTAATTTACCAATTTTGAATACAAAAGGTACAAATTCTAGATAGATTTTTGTATTGTTTTACAAAATATTATTTAAACTATTGCATTGAAAGCTGATAAATAGATATGATATATTACTGAAATGGATACACCACTTATTCTATTTTGATAAATTTAACTTATTTTATATGATTATATGTGTATGTACAACTTGATAAACCAATTAGACCCTAAAATTTATTAGCTAGTTTAACAACTTTTAAAACAATATAATTATCAAATTTAATTTGTCAACTCTTTTATTGAAGGCTTTAAAAATTTGAGTGAATAGTTAAATAAATTATGGGCATTCTTCTTAATGTTTAATATCTAGAATAAAATAGTTCTATATTTAACAATATTATTATTATTATTATTATTAGCACTGCGTCTTACTACCCGTTCGGGTTATACGCACTTACGCTAATGTGTAATGGTAGGGCGATTGTGACATGAAATGAAGGACCTACAGTTTAACGTGGAATCCGAACCACGGTGGAGGCCTGGCATTCCTCACATTCACAAGATGTATTTAACAATAATAAGAATTTAATAGCATAACTGAAATTTTAAGTCTTTATTTTTTTTACTCTATGCATGTTGAAAATCACACTAAATTATCATTTAAAAGAATCTAAAAATAAAACATTCTCAAATTAATACCAAGTTATATTAAATTTTATGTTAATTTTAATATTTACATAGTTAAAGAGAATACAAAATTTTTACCTTAGCATCCAATTCACCTTTGGCACCATTTTTTCTCACTAGGAAAGCAGCAGGCTTATCAGCTTGAACACCTGAATCTGGAAACTGGAAGACTTCTAGCTTGTGGGCATCACCCATAGCAGGAGAAATGAAGAGCTTGTATGGGGAGTCTGGAATATGTTGATCATTGAACTTTATCCCGACACGGTATTCACCTGAAATATGACCAATAAAAGAAACACATTTTTATAAAGCATTTCTGGAATTTATGAACTTCATTCCAACATGGTATTCACCTAAAAAACAACAACAACAAAAAAAACATCCAACACATTTTTATCAAGCATTTCTGGACATTTGTTGCTAGAGAATTGATGGATATGAAAGAATCTTGAATGCATTTCACACAAGAAACTACTAAAATAAGACTCAAAAATGATGCGAGTAAAACCTAAATTACCAATCAGTAGCTCGCACATCACTGCTAATGTATTTCAATGGTTGTCCATTCACAAGGCTATTGTTTACTAACTGGTTTAAAACACATCCTTGATTAGTTACTGGAAACGCATGATGTTATTCACTGGGCTACCTAAGTTACAAACACAATCATCATAATTGAACAGTTATAGAACAATAATGTATTATTCAAAGTAACTTTCTTTCAACATTATGAACAATTCTATGAATCTCATATCAGCAATTCCTTTGCTGCAACGAATAGTTTTCAGTTTCCAATGTATGGATGAGTCCAAAATAATATTTGATTAGGTCTATAATATGTGTAATAACAACAATCGAGATCAAATTCCTCACAGCACTTGAGTCAATAGACATTAAATTAATAAATATTAAATATTATAGAAGACTGAAGTAAGTGCTTCCTAGGTAGATTGTAAGAAACTAAATGAAATGTCATCACTTTTGCGGAGGGCCGTGTGCAAACCATAAGTAAAAATCAGTTATTCATCAATTTGTGATTTCAATCACTGACTAGACCGATCACAGTTGAGTAGCTTCATGGGTTAAAGGCCTTAACATGGCATACACAACCTCCTGGTTGGGCAAGCCAAACTGAATAAACATCTTGATTTTAACTCAAAATATTTTTATGTTCCACAACCAGTAAATAATAACAATAATAATAAAGTTGTCAATACAGCTATTGATCTATACTAATATTATATAGAGGAAAGATTTGATTTTTTGTTTGTAATGGATAAACTCAAAAACTACTGGACCGATTTTAAAAATTCTTTCACCAATATAAAGCTACATTATCAGCGAGTAGCATAGGCTATATTTTGTTTTGAAAATTTAATTTTTTCCTCATAAAAATGTCGATAGTCACTCATATTTTATGGTAGAGTCTATGATGATTCTTTAATATGTGTGTTGAAAATAATAATGCGGCGGGGAAGGGGGGGGGGGGAGGGGAAGGGTCTAGTAGTTTATAAAACTTTACTAGACGAATTTTGTCATGTTGTCAGTAAATAGTCATACACTTAAAATTGAGAAATGTGAAAGATAATAGCAAAAAGCTAAGTGGCATTTTCTAACTTTATCAGGAGAAAGTTGACACTATTTTAAAAGTGAAGGTTGCAATGTTAAAAAAAACAGATTGTTATCTTTAGTTACAAAAGTTAATTAATTAAATTGATTGTTAAATAACAAGATAACTAAAGAGATAAATAAAGAGACATAAAAAAGTTAATTTAGGTTAAATTTATAAGTAGAAGGTATCTAACTTGTAATTGGATTTATTTACTTTATTATTTAAAGTCCACACAAACATAATGTCCAAACATTTAATCCCGGAATGCATATTATAATTTTTAAGCCCATAATATTATAGTGATGTTGAGAATAGGTGTGGGTGTGTGTGTGTGTGTTTGTGTGTGTGTGTGTGTATATATATATATATATATATATTACATACTATATATCATTTTACATTATATACCTTACTTATTTAATCATTAGTAGAAATAACAAAAAAAAATTGGACTGCATGATAATACGGGCTTGCACCATGGAGTTTTTTTCTAGATGTAGATATGAGTACAAAAGTAACAGTTGTCCTTGAAACAAAGTGGTAAAGGGGGCTCCAGCCAGCTTAAGTCATATTGGACAATGTTTTGATACTAGCTTGAGCAAAATGATTGTTTTTGTCTTTTGGTTTGTTCTCTTACCCAATTATTAACATTTATGGAACTGAGATTATGTGCTTAGATCTTTCTTATGTACACCATCTTTCTTTATATCTACATTAGTGAAGGGAGTGTGGGAAGCCATATGGAAATAACTACCACAGTACCTACATATTTAAGGGAGTCAAACCCTGATATCCCTGTCACTGGAAAACCAGACCATATTACATACCTTAGTGCCCACCAAAGATAGTTGCTTGGGGTTAAGTGGATTATGATAGGTTAAGTTAATTGGTAGGCCATAGAATATTAATAACTAATTTTTAGAAGTGTAGAGAAAAATTGAAAATAAATTAAATCTTAGAAATAAATACATTTTATAATGCTCTATTAAATGACGATTTCTATTATGTTTGAAATGGCTTGGTTATGAAATGATGTGTCTACTCTTTCACTTCTTGGGTTCTTGGACAGAGCTTTTTGGCAGGAAGGCCAACATTCACTACTTATAGCATCTTGAAACTGATGGCAAAGAGTGCCCAAAATAACTCCACCCACCTAGCATGACACATAAATATATATACACACGTCAGGAACTTACATCATGCTAAAACATTTTTTCTATCCTTCACCTACATTATATTTTCAAACTACATTTAAAAGAAAAAGTCAATGAAAAAATAGCAATAAGAGAATAACCAAATAATATCTTTTATATTAAAATATTATTTGACAAACTAACTCTCTTATTTAAAATAAAACCAGTTAGCTTTGAAGAATAATGAAAAAATATATGTATATTAAAAAAATGAACACAGTTTGACTAAAGATGTAAGAAAATTGCATTTGAAATCCCTCCAAGATTTGTAAATATGCTTCAAAAGAAGTCCACCAATGAAAGGAGAAAAATGTATGTCAGTTTGCTAAACAGTAAAATGTCATGAAAACATGACGTATCTGTGTATACAAATCTTAAGTCAATTCGCGTACCAGTTAAATTTCACATAACAATAGCCAATATTTAGTTGTTTTAACCATTTCAACTAAAACGGAAATTAATTTAGTATAATTTATTAAATGGAGCTCTTTAGGGAAAACCTCTATTCCCTTTTGAGGTAAATTTTGTTGTACATAGAAGAAGGTCCATAATATGAATATTCCTTTTGTGTTATTTTTTTTATTTTTTTTAGGTGGGTACATTGCCCATTTCATCTTCAGTACTGACAAGTTTCGAAAGAATAAAACAAAGGTTTAGCTGTAACTATCGATTTTCTTCAAGAGACAGAAATTTAAAGTGTGAACTGTGCTCTTCTTTTTATTTAAAAAAATCTTATGGTGTTTGATCTTTTTATTTGTTTCCATTTCTCTTTCCTGTAAATTATTCCATTAATAATATAGTTAAATTTATTAAAATTAGAGAGGGGTTCCTAGAAATTAAGTTCTTAGTTAAGTAAGACAAGATTAAAAAAATTAATTAGTAGCAAATACAAACAATGAAACGAATATAGTTGACCTAAACATTTTTTATTTTCTTATTTTCAATTTACAAATATTTCTAAACTGTCTATTGGCCTACCAGATAAAAACTTTTAGAATTAATATATATGTTACAACAAGACTTAAACTACAATGAAGCACATAGGTGTTGCTAGCTTTTAATTATTTGGGAGAAGGAAGAACCATCTTATTAGCACTTTAAATTAAATAATGAAAATAATTTGGTGTCAAATGAACAACATGAATGATAGTAGAAAAAAGTTTTGTAAGTCATATAAATAAGATACCTAAACCATTTAATTAAACCATAATTAATTGTTTCTTTGGCGGTGCTAAGTGTCTACCAGTCAAACACATCTTAGGATGGACGGGGTTGGGGGGCGGGGTGGGATGGGGGGGCTCCCAGTTAATGACGTGAGAGATGGAGTACTTCACAAATACAAAACTCCCATAAATATATATATATATATATATAATTTATAATGGCTACAGATTAATGTGATCAAATGGAATTCAAAACAAGTATCAGAGAAATGAGCTCAATTAGCACCAGAAATATTAAGATTTATGAATCAACTAGACCTTATTAAAATATAAGATATTTTGTGAACACACATTTTTAGCATGTGGTTTATATGCAGTGTAATGTAGAAAGTATTCATTACAAAAAAAAACAACCAATTAATATTCCAACCTGTGTGTTAGCAACTTTAAACACAAAACACAAACAAAGTATCAAATATGAAATTTAATAAAAGATTAATTTATTCTTCTATGTGATACAATTTTGCAAGTAAAACTAGAGTAAGATTCACAATATATTTATATATTTAAAATAAGGTTTTACTAGCCAATCTCTTGTTCAAGTACGAATGTACATACTCAATTAAATAAGGTGTGCCTAAAATTTTGAATGTTGCATTTATATGCAAAATATTCATAAAAAAAATCTTGCCAGGAAATGAACCTTGGACACAGACAAGGTATACCAAACTCACGGCCTCTATGTTAAAATGGCCGTGCTCCTTGGGAGGGCTTGAGGGCTTCAGCATGGGGATCTCTACACGCCATCAAGGGGCGTTTAAAAACATTCCTTTTAAACATGGTTTCACTAGAGAGATGACACAAATATCCTTCAGCCCACTTTCACAAAGCTAGGTTTAGATAGTCACCCGATCCCCTCTTCACATATTCCTACCTCACAAAGAGTTAATTCAAACTTAGCATTATGATTACAATGGTCCCTTTATGACGAACACGTTAAAAGTGAGTTGTTTAAAAAACGCACATTCTAAAGTGCTTTTATCACTGAGCATTGACGAACCAGAGTGTTGATGGACTCAACCTGGCTCAAGGAGTGCAGCAACATTTATGTAAGGCTGAGGGTCTGGTGGAAGCCTTATATTTGACTTCGGATCACAGATAATTTTAAGCAAGAGAAATAAATATATCACAATTACTTCTTTATATGGCAAAAATATAAAGATTAAATATAAATTTAGAATAAAATTTAAATGAAACCGTTTCATGGCCAACATTTTCAAATGTGTTGGATTAGTGAATTTCATGGTTCAAAGTATAGTAGCACTTGTGTTTGCTCTAAGTACATCAAAATATATATATTTTATCACTGCCCATGATTCATGAAATGACAACTATAATTCCTAATGTCTTCAAATATGTAAATTATATAAAAAATATTACAGATTATTATTATTATTATTATCTCTCCAAATCAATGTAGGTACCTAAATAAATAGAAATACACAGTGCGCAAAAAAAAAAGCTGTTCCAAGCAACTTGGCTGAGTGTTCTTTGTGGCGATAGTTGAATTCAGAGCCGACCGTGTGTACTTTGTTGGATGTATTACATACTGATATATATATATATTTTTTTTGCAATACCTTCCTTACCTTATCAGATGAACAATAATATTCTTTAATTGTGTAAAGAGAGGGAGCAGCATGATGTTAAGTGTGACATTATTTAACTATCCCATATAAATCTTTTGAGCATTAATCCACTACAGTTAAACAAGATTAAAACAGTACCATTCATTAACCCTAAAGGGTAGCACGCTTGCCTTGCATAATTCTACTATGGCAGCTTATTTGATAGGGCCATTGTGTAACACATGAAAGTAAGCTTGCTATCTTTCGCACTGTACATATATTAAGAATGCCTGGGGATAATGGGGTTTTCTAGAACAAATATGGTAGAATTTGTAATATTATTATTATTAGCACCGCGTCTTACTACCCATTCGGGTTATACACACTTACGCTAATGTGTAATGGTAGGGTGATTGTGAGATGAAATGGAGGACCTACAGCTTAACGTGGGATCCGAACCACGGTGGAGGCCTGGCATTCCACACATTCACAAGATGTCTTGTCAGAGGTGAAGGAAGGGTTTGGTAATCAGATAAATCTGTACCGGGACCGAGGATCGAACCCCGGACCTCCAGCACAGAAGTCTGACACCTTACCCCTAGACCGCCAGGTCACCATTTAATGGCAGATAGTTTACTAAATATTGTGTGATGAATAATAATTGGTAGGGGTGATACTCATTTAATAAAAGAAATGGAGCTATTTAAACAAAAAAAAAAAAGTTTACTCAAGATCTCTCTATACTTTAAAAATCTACTTTAAACCAACTATCTTCCTCCATTATCCCCTTTGTCCCTACAGCCATGGATGGCTTTTATTATTTACATCACATCTCACTATCTGTTCAGGTTATACTGGTACAAAGAAAAATGTACATAAATAATTTCCTGATCTATGTTTCCATAAAAAGCAATGAAAAATTAGTCAGCATACCTTGTGGATGAAGTGGGTAGTCATCCCCCGTTTCATTTTTATTTCCCAGTTGAATTTCTTGACACACCTTATAAGTTTTAAAAGGTTGAGGTTTATTGTATTCTCCCATGACTTAAGTCAGCTGTTATATGCGCTGAGCAATCCACCATCAACAAGTGCACTACTATAGGCTTGAGTTGCAATTTCAGGCTACACTACACTCCATGTCCTACAAGCAATTTTCACACACTCCAAACATTTCCAGAGGAACCTTCCTCTCCCTAACCCCCTTCCATGATCCCACCAACCTCCACTTGCAAATATAGAAGCTACACAAATTATTCTTGGCAACACCATCTGGTTTAGACAATATTGCGTATGCTAAAAGAGCGTAGGATTTTTTTTTTTATGGCATTGTGCCAGAACGAGTGTAAAAAGTTTATCTTCAGGAATGATTATCCAATTTTTTCCTCGTTCTAATACTTTCTTTTTATTTAATATTCCTCAGTATGTAGATATGTGGATATTTTTAGTGCCAGTTAAAGATAGACATTAGTGCTTTGCCAGACTAAGGAGCCAAAAACTAACACCCAACAGTTGTCGTCATAAAACACATTTTCAGTTAACACAATCAACCAAGTCTGTCACCTGAGCCATGTTTGGAAGTCGTAAACAAAAATAACATGTATGGCAAAGACTACATTTTTAATAAGAAATTCGGTGTAATATTCTATTATTTTCTCTGTTTGTTTCAATTAAATTCATATTCATGTGTGTGTAAGACCTAGTTAGTATCTTGAAATTATTTCTCCAATTCATTTGGAATATTTATAATTCATTGGAGATAGAAACCAATTCATGTGTTTTTAATTGCTTTACACATACATTTTTGTTTTTATTCATAGGTACAAGTTTAAAAAAAATGTGTGTATTGTGATGTGACATGTTCAGTGATTTACTGTTTGTGTGCAGAATACAGATATACCTTTGTAAATATGCACACTCCCAGATATACATTTTAAACTAAATCATTGGAGTCATTTTCAAAATATTTTGAATTTTATAAAATCACCTATCATTAGACGGCTCCTTAATAAATTTGTACCCTAAACTAAATAAATAGTGTTATTTGGGAATTCAAATACTTCCTAGATATCTATTTTAAACAAAATTGTTAGATCCATTTTAGAAAATTTAGAATTACCCCTCTACCCCCCACCAAAAAAAACAACTCATCAGTAAACTTATCTTAATTTGAGAATTAAGGCCGAAGTCTTGATGTTTTGTCCTTTAACATTTAGATATACAATTTGAACAAAATTCATAAAAATGTTTCAGATCTGTGGCTGGGAAAGGACAGAGAGAATTGTAAAATCCACCTTTTTGAGTTCAGACACAAATAAAACATAGATTCATCATAATCTCGAGGCAAAATCTTTTTCCATTTTATTCTACTCTCACCTCCTTAATCCATGCATCCTAAAATCAATAATTTCATTTATGATTTTAAAAAAAAAAGTCAAATATTTACTTTTGTATTTATTTTAGAATTTGATGATTTTTTAACTATATACAATAACTGTATTAGGAGAGAAAAGGGGGGTGAGGGGTTTGTCCAAATTTGATCTATTACTGTGCTTTCCCATCCTCTACCTACACTAACTTTTTCCATTTATTTGGGGTATTTAACACAAACTTACTGAACCAAGTGATTTTATCAGCACATGACCTATAAACTAACTTAAATCTGGAACAAACACAACATCCATCCCCTGGACCTTAAGTCATCACTGTGAAAGAGTAAGCCCATATTTCAACGATGATACATTTCTTAGCCATGCCAAGACACCTAATTTTGAAACGTACGAGTAGCGATTCGTTAGCATATTTTTCTCATCTCGCAAACCCCTAAATTTTGAAACGCCTGCGCTGTGAAAACTGACGTCATACGATCGAATAGCGAGAGGATTTTACCCGCCAGCCTCAAACAGTGCGAGACATGGCTGTCAAGTAGAGCATAATATAACAACATGGATGACATCCCCCGCTTCAGTTGCAACCTTCCGAGAATGATTTTGTTGAAATAAGCCTACCATTAAACAAAAGAGGTTTACAAAAGCAAAAATATGATTGATTTCTACACTTTATTCAATCCTTCAATAAAAATATTTGTTTGGGTGAAAATTTAATGATATATTTTAATTTTTCCAAATTTATTCAATCATCAATTTGGCTGAGTCGGTAGAGTGACATTTTCATGACCTAGAGTTCACATGTTCAAATCCTGTTATCCCCAATTTTGTTTTGCTCTATCAGACTTTAAACTTTAATTTTAAATGATTGTATTAGTAAGCATATAATTTGTTTTAAATATTTCTTCTAAAGCAGGCCCATATACAAGGTAGTTAGGCCAACATAGACTACCATAATATTATTCTTAGAAAATAATTTAACAAGGTATTACATTAAAAAAACGGTATATTAATTTTGAAATTTTGTATGTTGATGATTATTTAAAAATTAAATTAATGGGTTTTATGAGAATTTTTTTTACACATTTAAAAATATTGGCTAAGCAAGCTAATTATTATTCACATAGTAAAAAACCTTTGGTCAATATTTAGGTTTTAAAAATAGATGCAAAAAAATATATATTTTACTGCATTCTAATTATTAACAAGGGATCTAAATTCAGACAAAAAATTAAAATACTATAATCAAGGTGGGATCAATCTCGTGAACTTCCGAGTTTCAGACAAGCACACTACCAAATGAGCTAAAGTGGATATTAGTACAAGAACGGTTTAACTTCTACTCATATAACCTGAGAAAATTTTGAGACAACAAACTTAGATGCAAGCAAACGGAAGAAGATTTTATAATAAAACAAACCAAATTGTTTTACATGATTCACTCAATACAATAATAGTGTTTACTTTCAGTTATCTATCTTGTATAATGGCGTGTTGTAGCATGCCATTGTCTCAATTATTTGGCACATCATGGTTTTACAGTGTTGTCAGATTGAAAAATCAGTCGCAAGCGAAACAACGCAAACACCGACTTGCACAACAGTAGAAACCTTTAAAAAATTAGTTCTGTTTTGGTACAGCCTGCGATTTGCGAGTTCATTAATCGTGAATTTGCTCGCTAGCGAGTACTTTCGCAAGTTTCAAAATTAGGGGTCCAAGCATAGAACCCGGAACCTTGGCTCAGTAGACAGACACGCTACCTACCGACTGAGCTAAAGCGATGGACTACCTAAACTACTCCTGGTGCACTTATTCTAAAACTAAGCTCTTCATCCATGAACCTTTGGTTAGGCCGTTAAATATCTTGGTGTAAATATGGTGGATCAGTAAGTACCATTAAAAAATGACAGGCTTACCCTTTATATAAAGTATAGTTGCATCATAGCTATCCTCTTGCCAAACCAATTAAAATTTATAGAATTCCTAATGTGAATATACATTTTTTCACAAAATATATTTCTATCGGAAAGATATTTATAAATTTGATGGCATGCAGGTACAGGCTCTATCACCACCCTACACTAAGCAACTAAATCTCTATTGTGATTTATTACTCTCACTATTGGACTAATTTGTTTATATGGCCCTAATTTGAGCATTTAAATTTGTTTTGGTACTTATTTAACTCAATGGAGTAGACACATGGAACTAGTACATATGATAAGAAAGAGGACCAATGGCTGACTAAAGGTTGATTCACATTGATAGGACTGTGCGCAGACTGTGCTGGGACTGTGTCGTGCTGCCAACAATCTCGAACAAGTCATTCCCATAAGAGTTACCTTGTAAGACCGTTTTTGATTCACACTCATAGGACTGTGCTCAGGCCGTGCTGTGACTGTGTCGTCTTGGATCGTTTCAAAAGTGATTTCCCAAGGTCACAGTCCAGCACGGTACGAACACAGTCCCAACACAGTCCTATCAGTGTGAATGTAGATGATGTCGCCTTAATGTCGCCTTAGTGTCGTTTCACCTACTTCAGCTTCTTCCGGCAAGCGGCGAACCTTCACGAAGGTTCTTATCTACAATCTGACAGGGCTGCAGAACGTTCCAACATTGTTAACACAACTGTGTGCTGTAAGCCAAAACTATGGATGAAGAAAACTTAATGATGTTAGTTTAGGAGTATGAATGATTGTATAATTCACAGCATAAAGATTATGATAATAATCCCACTAAAGAAAATATTTGGAAGGAGATAGCTGACAAACTGAATGCAAGGGGTTTCTGTAAGTTTTACAACTTCGGGACACTCATTCTAAAATATTTGTGAAACTTTTAATGGTCATCTCTGAGTCGCCCAAATATATTGTGGAGTTCTCCTTCTTCTCTTGCTCTAAACAAATTGTAAACTCAGTATTTTCTTCGTTTTCTCCTCTTTTTATCAAGCGAAATAAGATAAAGCCAACATGTAACAATCACATTTTCCTCTGATCTATGTCTACAATTGCCGATGAGCAAAACAATAGCGCTAACAGCACAGTCTCAACACAGTCTCATTGGTGTGAATGCTAGCGACACGACACGACACAGTACCAGCACAGTCCTACTAGTGTGAATGGTAGCGACACGACACAGTCCTAGCACGGCCTGAGCACAGTCCTACCAGTGTGAATCAAACTTTACGGAACTGTTCAGTTCACTTAAAAGAATATTTTTCTTTTTTCTCACATGCTCTGAAATGTATTGTTTCATAACAGTTTATTTTATAACATGATCTGACATCAAGTAGGCCATGAAATTCTCATTTTTATACAGAGCTTGTTTATTGTTTGCTTTGTTTATAGTGTGGTTATATCTGGATTTAATCTAAACAAAAAGGGACCATAATCGCGGGAAAAGTGTTTTGCTAACAAAATAAATTGAAAATTTATTAGTAATTAGTGATCCAGAAATTGAATGACATTGAAATGCAGTCAGCTAAAAATAGGAGGCTTCGAGGTAGTGGTAAAAAGAATGTAATCAAACCTAAATGCTATTATAAATAAAGGAATGCTAGCTGTTGATAGGCAAGATTAAGTACTGGCCTCCTTCCCAACTATGTGTAAAAAAAAAATGAAAGAATACAGAAAAATATTCGTAAAAAAAATGAAAGAATACAGAAAAATATTCTTAAAAAAAATGAGAGAATACAGAATAATATTCTTTTATCTAATGAACATGGTTATGTTTAATTGCTGTGTAGTTTTAAAGAAAGTGAACCAGATGAAAATTCATTTTACTTAGATTTTAGACTGGATTTTGAAGAATTACTCCAAAATGTCAAACTTCCTGAATGTTAAGACACCTGGACCACCTCCTTACTCAGATGATCCTTTGAGGTTTCAATCTGAGAGATGGGCTCACTTTACCATGCAAATCCTTCCAACTACGGCTAAATAATTTCCATCAAAACCATGCAAGGTTTGTAAGGCCCATTAGAAGATATCAGAGGTCAGGTGGTTTTGCAAGAAGTGCCAGGGGCTTATTCATCTTGAGGTATATTTTGAGGCTTATCATACCCTAATGAATTATTAAAGTGGTTTTGTATCAGTATGAAACTTTTAAAAAATAATTTAATTTAACTCAGAAAAAAATTATTTTGAAATGCTGCAAAAATAGCCTATTTTACATGCATTTAATCCCTGCCACTGTGTACAGTTATGTGAGATAATATTACAATCTTAGTGGAAGATGTGTGTTTTAGAAAATAATCAGCATTATACAAAGTTTTAAACCTAATTTTCAATAACTAAATTTATAAAAAAAAAAATGTTAGTAGAACAAAATTCAACACATAAATATCTCCCACAAAAAAAAAGTATATTTATTAAGCAGAAAAATAAGCTAGTAGTACAAACTAAACACACCACGAATAAAAATCTAGATCACAAATACATGCATAATAGAGTTAATAAATGAAGCCCTGGTGAAAACTTTTTTTTTTCAATCTCAAAAATTATTATTATTTTTTGTTTGTCTTTTTCTAGAGTTGAGAGATACACAATTTAAGTTTTGATGTCCCCTAACTTTTCTAGGCTTTTCATGACAACAAGTAGTGCGGACCTATCCTCAAGATGTTTCTAGTTTATTCCATTGCAAGATCGGGAGTTCATATGACCCTCTCTTAAAACTTTTTCTATTGAGCTATTAACTATTTTGTTGGCCGTAAAGCTGTCAACATTTTCTTTGTATTTTTATGTTAGTATAAAAATTGATACTACTGGGTGGAATTCTTTTCTTAAGACCATTAAAAATGACTTGAATTTAGAGAAAATTCGTGAAGATTTATTTATGATATTTTATTGTGTCATAATTTGTTGGAGACTAGTTAAAGCTTTATTGCCAGGAAATTGTGCTCCAGAAAGGCGAAACGACTTGTTTTCTTTCATTATAATGTGAGCTTACCTGTTTAACCCTGTGTGTTTATGAATTACTTTGTGATTTATTGTAAACAAAATATCTAGCTGCCTTTTCAATGCTTGAAACACTGAGCTTTATCTAATGACTTATGTTTATCATATATAAAAATAATAATTGTTTCTCTTACTGTGTCAGGTCTAAGTGCTTTGACCTTATTTTCAACAAGAAACTCCCGGGATTCTTGAACATAAGATATTTGAAGTGGTGGGGAGTTAATCCACTAAATGTTATTAAGGTGTTGAGCAGTTACTCTTAGGTGGCAATAGGAAAATCTTACTGGTAACATCCAGGCTTAACTTTGGCAATCATGAATATATACAGCTCAGTGGATGCAGGATT